>WSTX01000056.1:0-26757 GCA_019633405.1 Tulasnella sp. 408 | reverse complement strand
AGTTTGTTTGGTACTACATATGCAAGGATTGAGCGAGTGACAGCTACTTTGTTCAGGTGAGCTCTCGGTGTCTACGGCGTGTTAAGACCGGAGATGCTAAATGGTACCCTCTTGATTAGGGTGACTATCACCCCCCCGAATAATGTGCTAGAGTCCGAACCGGGGCTCGCGTTTCAAACGCTGGATCTAGAATGGGACACGTCTATTGCCGGGTGTGATATCCACCCTCAAGCCCTGCACGAGCAAGCTCGGGAGCTATCATCGGACAGGAATCTGTCCGGAACAACGCTATGTCTCAGTGAGCAGGAATCACGTCTTCAGTTCCTTGCATTCGGGCTTACCGAGCAACTTGCCGAGTTGGCAGCAACTGGGCTACAGGGATTAATAGCATTCGGCACCATCGGCAACTTCATATGCCGACTCATTGATCCCGCTCATCTCTTCGTTGAGTTTGACCAGTTAGGGATGCCGTTGTCCGCCAGCTGGAGCTTTTCTGGCGATCCTTCGTCGAAGAAGGGGTTTATAGATGCAGAGAAGTTCGTTTGCCCCCAGCCGACCATGTAGGCCTGAATCAACTCTGAAAGGGATGCGAGATGCTTACTTCAGTCTCCTTTTACGTTCAGCTATCATCCACCGTCGTGGTCCCGAGTGCTGTACCGTTCATTAGGCAAGGTGGCTTGACAACTCTCGCTTTCGTGACACACCAAAAGGGATATAATATGGCGTAGAATTAACGCATTGCTTACTTGAAATGGACAAATGATTTAGTGTCAATATAGGGGGTGTTTACGTGATCGTTTGTCGATGAGTGGGCTCGGATAAACATCGGATCTTCAGCCCCACACGTGACTAATGGGGACGTAAGTGGAAGAAGCAAGCCCCCGCCTTGCCGCAACCATCCCCTCGTCTTCTCCACGACCTTCCTCTCTCCCTACCCCTTGAACGACTTGCAATTGAAACGATCTATAACGATGGGAGGAGGAAACAACGCCGAGAACGACTCACAAAAGAACATCCAATACCATCAACCCATCTCAGGTTGCTGTCGGTCCCACTCGTATCCCGAAACCAACTTCAGTCCTGGTAAATCCCTGGACCACTGCTGATTCGGTTTCGGCTCTTACTGATCTGAACCACCATCGCTTCACAGGTGCCAAATGGATCAAGGGACTCACTCATGACCGACTCGGCGTGTTCGTCGGAGGGCACTTTGGCGCAGTCAACCTTGGCCATGTGTTATTCACCGAACGAATCGACGATGACAAGCATATTCAAATGGTCTATTGGTCCGCTCCCGGGAGATCTAAACCTGGATTTGATGAAGTGATGAAACTGGATAAGAAAGAGTGGAAGCAGTTGAAGAAAGGGTTCAATTTTGGTCCCAGCTGTGAGTAGTCGTGCTCCCTACATCGATCACAGGTCCGATGAGGTACTGACCCGGCGGCTATGCATGTAGGGGTACGGAAGGAACTCCTCCAAAACTGAGTAGACACTGAACGACTGCTGTTGTAGACGAACCATTGGGTCAAGGCTCATCTCAAACTACCATCCGACTGGGATAAAAAGTACGAACGCATCCAACTCGAGTTCGACCCAAGTTGCGAAGCTATGATTTTTGAAACAGATGGGACTCCGCTTCAAGGTAAGTGCCCTTTCAGTGATCCAAGGAAGTGGTTTACGAACAAAATTGCGTCTTCCAGGTATCACTGGTGGGAACAATGGTGACCGCCGGGTGGACTTCATCATCCCGAAGGACGCGCGCCATAAGGGGGAGCTGGACATTGTCATCGAAGTCAGCTGCAATGAGTGCGTTTATAATTATGTATCCGCAAAAAGCCATGCTGATATGGGATACCAACGTAGGATGTTCGGTGTCTCGGGAATCGGTGCTCCAGATGTACGTTGAAGCTGACTCGTTTCTCTAGCCCTACACTAACGATGCTCCCCGTTTAGCCGAACCGATACTTCACCTTAAATTCTGCGGACCTAGTCGTACCCAACCAGGAAGCCTGGCGATTGATGTGGGACTTTACCACTCTGAGGGAACTGGTCGACGACTTGCCCGGCAACAGCATCCTTCAAAACCTCTGCCTCGTCACCGCCAACAAAATCATGAACACCTTCGACATCCACGACCCCGAACGAACGATCAAGGAGTGCAGGAAGGTTGCCGAGGAGGTTTTCGGAGAAGGTTGGGAAGCAAAGGGAGCGGATATCTATAAGGAGGGTCTCGGGAAAGGCAAGAAACCGCAGGTGTGGGGTATCGGCAATTGCCACATCGACACAGGTAACGAGCAAGGAGCAATCCAACACCGGGGTATTGCTCATATATTTTTTGCTCGTAGCCTGGCTATGGCCATTTTCGGTTACGCAACAGAAAGCTGCTCGTAGTTGGTCCACACAGGTGGGCTGGACATCCGTGTTATGAGTATCTCTGACTAACGATATCCGGCTTTCAGATTGATCTCATGGAGCGCTACCCTGAGCATCGGTTCGCGACCTCATCCGCACAGCAATTCAAGTGGGTGGAGCAATTGTACCCGAAACTGCATGAACGGATCAAGGAGAGAGTAAAGACCGGCCAGTTCCAACTTGTCGGTGGTAGCTGGGTAAGTCGCGTCCCGGCAACCCCTAGCCGACGGCACTCAACTTTACTCCGATCCTAGGTGGAAAACGACTCGAACATGCCATCTGGAGAAGCGCTCGCCCGTCAGATGATCTACGGTCAACGCTACTTCCGCTCTCGGTTCGGCGTTACGTCCAAAGTCGCTTGGCTTCCCGATAGCTTCGGTCTTTCCGGTGCCCTCCCGCAACTCATCAGGGGAGCTGGCATGGAAAACTTCTTCACCCAGAAGCTCAGCTGGAACAACGTCAACACCTTCCCGCATTCAACGTTCAATTGGGTTGGACTCGACGGAACGCAAGTCATTTGCCACATGACCCCCGTGGACACGTATACCGCGCAGGCCACGGTACAGGACGTGAGGAGGGGAATCTGGAATCATAAGGTGACCACTGCGACTTGAGTTCAGACGGCGTTATCCTAACCTGCCGCACTTCAGAACTTGGAATCGTCCGATACTGGCTTGCTTGCTTTCGGAAATGGTGATGGTGGAGGAGGGCCTTTGAACAAGATGCTTGAAAATGTAGGTCCCTGTACTGTATGACCGACTCGAGAAACTCATCTAACCTCCTGATCGCTGAACAGCTTCGTCGAATCCGCGCTACTGCCAACGAACACCGTGAACTTCCAGTTGTCAGCATGGGCGAGAGTGTAGACGACTTTTACGACGACATCCACAAACATACCGAAGAAGGGAAGACCCTGCCAGTTTGGAGAGGAGAGCTATATCTCGAGGTTTGTGGCTCGACACACGATCTTCGACATAGGATTGACAGTCTTGCGGGCAACAGTTCCACCGAGGCACGTACACCAGTCACGGCTCAATCAAGAAGGGTAACCGTCACTCTGAGACCCTGATGCGAGACGTCGAGTACCTTGCCACCCTGGCATCTCTGTTCAAGCCCGAAAAATACTCCTACCCCAAGGACACCATCGACACATGTTGGGAGAAGGTGCTTCTCAATCAGTTCCACGATGGTATGATTCATTACCCCCAGGCTTTAGACCCCCGAAATAACCAATTTTCACGCCATAGTCCTTCCTGGGTCTGCCATTGGCATGGTGTACATCGACGCCGAGCAAAACTACGCTGAAGTCGCCAAGGACGGTCGCAAGATGATCCACGACGCGCTCTCCGTGCTGCTAGAAGACTCAAAAGGAATCGCCGCTCCTATGCCGCTGAAGGAGTACAAGGCCACGGACGGTCGGTTCGCCATCGTGAACACCTTGGACTTCCCTCGATTGGAGACGGTAGTCCTTCCTATCACCGGAAGTGGTGAAAACACAGTTGATTTGGATGGCGGACTCGCCCAGCCGTCAAAGAGAGGTGATAGGGTGTTTGCCGTGGTTGGTGCTCCAGGCAGGGCAATTGGTGGCGTTGCAACGCCGAATCTCGTCGATGGCGTTGGCGCGACAGGTAAGAGGTGCCTGTTGCCACGCGTCTTGGATGAGACCTTAACCTTCCTCCCGTAGCTCACCAAACTGAGGATGGATCGTTTGTGCTTAAGAACTCGAGTGTCGAGTTCAAGATCTCCAAAGGCCGGATCGTTAGCTTGGTCGATCGTGAACTGGGGTGAGGCCTTTCACAGTTCTAATTAACGCTTGACCGACATTGGATTCTGTTCAAGGCGAGAGCTTATTCCATGCTGCACGACCGGAGGATTGGTCATGTTCGAGAGGGACACCCCACCGAACTGGGACGCTTGTACGTAGAACCGACCCTCCATCAAGCCTGGCCGTGAATCGCCTAACGACATGGGCTTCTTTAGGGGATACTGAAATCCATCACTTGGAAACCTCAAAGCCGTTAGAGTTCTCGAACCTCAAGGTGCATGAGGCGGGTCCGCTGCGTGCGTCAATCACGGCGGACATTGCCTACGGCCAGAGCAAGGTCTGGGTCGAGGTACGTTGCGATGGGCCAGCGGTTGTCATTCATACACTGACATATTCATATGGTTCTAGATTTCTCTTGACGCTACAAGTGGTAAGGTCTACTTTCTAACACACTTGAATTTCACTAAGCAACGGGACGGCATGTAGCCACTACGCAAGCAAACTCCCGTCCATACATTCGATTCGACGCCAAGGTCGACTGGCACGAACGACACAAGTTCTTGAAGTGTAAGCTTCCGCCCGGTATGCAGGTCTAATCATCGTTCTAAATAGTTTTTTTTTTTTTTTTACCACCACAGTCGAACTCCCTCTTGATATTCACAGCGACATTGCTTACTACGAATGCGCGTTCGGCTGGGTGTCGCGACCAACGCACAAGGTATGCTCTTCGAGCGTCAAATGAGAGAAGTAGCCAAACTCACTTTCTTTTATTAGAACACCACCCAGGAAGCCGCTAAATTCGAAGTTTGCGGGCACCGTTATGCCGACTTGAGCGAGTTTGGTTACGGCGTTGCGCTGCTGACGGAATCCAAGTACGGCTACGCCACCACTGGAAATGTTATGAGAGTATCTCTGCTTCGTGGTCCAACTTCTCCAGATTCGGAACAAGATCAGGGCGGTAAGCACTCGTTTTGCCTTAACGAATGAAGTTTGTTGCTTACGAATTCCGTGCAGAGCATCAATTTTCATGGGCTATCCTACCGCACAAGGGTCATTTCTTCGAGTCGGACGTCGCCAAGGCGGCTTATGCATTCAATTCACCAATCCCGAGTAAGTTCTGAGCACCATTCTCTAAAGTCATTGGTTCTTTTGGGGCTCATTGGTTCTTTGAATAGTCCGACACACGTCGAGCAACAACGCCGACTCACTCCTCCACACGCCTCCTTTCGTCGTCGAAGGCGCTCCGAGTGTCATTTTGGACACTGTGAAGCGAGGTGACGATGACGACTTCTCGAGTTCTTCGGCAGATAAGACCATAGTGTTGAGGTTGTACGAAGCTCTTGGTGGACACAGCCGTCCCAAGATTAAGATGTGAGCCGTCACAGCTAGGCCTTTCGGGCGCCACTCTGTTTTCTAACCCGCCCTCGATCACAGTGCGAACTACATCAAGGTGTCTAAGGCCCTCATTACAAACTTGCTGGAAGAGGAGATTGAGGAAGTCAAGGTTATGGGACCTGAAAGCGCCGACGGGGGCTCCTGCATTTGTTTGAGCCTGAGGGGATTCCAAGTCGTTACGGTGAAGCTGTTCCTCGAAAACACGGCGGATGGTGCTCCGTAAGTGACTACTGCGCGACTCGTTTTGGGAAGGGGCTTTGTCGCTGAGTGGTTTCGTGAGCAGGAGACGTTCGAATGATAGTTGGGTTGATGTTGAGAAGATGTAATCCCGGTGGGAAGTAGGCCCTGTAGGCTGTATATGAAAATCAATGGATGTCATTTGTGTCACGGCTTAAGCGTTGGTCAACACCACTAGTTGGAGCAGTCACAGTGCAAAAACGGAGGGTCCGGCCACGAATACAACATGATAATTTAAGACAAATAGAAGTGAAAAGTCCGTCGAGTCGAGGATGAAATGTTCGAACAAGATGAGTTAGAGCCCGATATCGAGCGCCCTCAGCATAGGAAGGAGCGGATGGACCAGAGGCCGAATGAGTGACGACATTCCAGGAATAATCTCGTTTGACGTCGAGATGAGTGATTTAGTGGCGGCGCTGTGGATGAGATTCAAGGCAACATCAGTCTCTAAGACTATATACGAGCAAGCCACTGGGTCCGAGGACTTACGTTGCGTTTCGGAATGCAGCAGTGATGCTGTCAGAGGTGCTGAACGCGCCAGATTGCATTGGGGCTCGAAGGGCCTATTGAACAAGGGAGAGGGTTTAGAGAACCGAGCCTGAAGAGGTCCTGTCAAGAAAACTTACGTAGATGAGCGGGGCAAAAGTCCGAGCCAGCCGTTCGTCGGAGAGCTGCTTCTGGGGCAATATTCGACCTTTCGAGTAGGCGGCGTGGATGACCGAGTCCGACTGAGAGCTGAGTTGCTTGAGAGACTTATTTGCCGTGAAGAGAGCTTCGGAGACATCCGTGAGGCATTGAAGAATCTCACTATCGGAGGGGAGCGCGTCTTCGGATGCCACTGGAAAGTCGACTTCAGCGAATAGAATGTTTCGCCACGGAATGGGTGCTTACGAAGTGGAAGTGATGCTGCCTCGAGTTGGGCTTTTGTGTTGACTATGACGGACGCGAAGGAGGCGGTAGGTTGCGCATCACGGGGTAAGTTCGCTGAGACTGAACGGTGATAGGAAGAAGTGGGACTGGCGTAAGAAAGATAGGAGAATAGAAGGAAACAAAGAGCGGAGAATAGCTTGTACATCGCGCTGAAGTTGTTGAACGAGTGTCGGTAGTTAGGCGCGGAACAGTATCGCTGAAATCAAGAGTGTACGAGGGAAGGAGTTTTTTGTGCGTTGATTGTGTAGCAACTCCGCGAGTTTCTTCAAGGCATCCTGTCGCCGCCCTCGGTGGGCGGAGGAGAAGGGCAACGTCAATTAGTTGTTGCATAGCAACTGGCCTCTTGGGGTGCGTCCCGGCCGCCACAAAGGGTCCTACCGCATTTCCCAGGACCCTAGCTTACTCGATGTGGGAGGACGGCAAACGACAAAGTGGCCGATGACGTTCGCCCGATGATGATTAAGAGAACACAGCCAAGTGCTCGGGCCGGTGGCTCTGAATGGTAATGGATCGCAGATGGCTGACATCCCGCCTCTCTACCCGTCCCACATGCTCTTCCAACCCGACCTCGTGATGTCTTGATTAATTTCGGGTCGTCTCACAGTACTTAGAAGGGGACTGCGACTGTAAACCAGCACCTCAATCATCTCGCTTGTGCAAAGACCAAGTCTCAATTATGTCTGATAAAGTAAGCGTACTTGTTATAGCCTTGAGGACAACAACCGACTTCAACGTATTTTCGAACATTTCGCTTCTTATCGGACCCGCCATGCTATTCCCCGATGTTAGGACACCAACATAACTCCAGATCGCGGTTTAATCTGCCAGGGCCCTGCAAGTAACTGCTTAGACGTGTTGCGATATTGGCCGCTAATAAGAGACCCACCTTCGCACAGCCCCCTACATTGACCCATTCCTCAAGCTTGTCCAATTCCTTCTCAAATTCACGAGTTTTGTCGAAATAATGAGGTAGTTTTACCAATCGGGCTTGTATCAGCCTGAAAAGATGTAAAGCGACCGTGTTTTTGGGATGTCCTGGCTCGTCTGGCGCAGCAACCTCTCGGGTGTATCGAAGGGTTTCAACGAGAGATTCGCAGAATTCGTCACAAAACAAGCCAAATGGGATAGTGGTCAGAATAAATGTGGACCTCTATCGATTAGTTAAGCAACTCACAATGGTAGATAATTATCTACTTTGCGTAATAGTATCCTGACGTATTGATATTTGTGCTCTTGCAGTCCATATCGCTTTTGGACCCCCGGACGCCGAGTATATATATGGTATTTCGTACTAAACGCCCCGCAAAGGCGAAGGCTCCGGTTAGGTTTACGTTGTGGAGTTCACATGCATGACGAAACATGTCCAAACAGATTTGATAGACCTCAGACCGATCTCCGTTCTCGTCATCCAGCGACCCGAGTAATAGCTCGAGAGCTTCTGAAGGAAATTTCATGACTTCGGAGTGTCGACTGCAGTTCTAACAATTAGCGTCAACAGTCGCGAGAGTGCCCAGGAGAATGCTCACCGATCATATGTCGTCTGGACTATTTCGAACAGCTTCTTCAGCTGTTCGTACCTGTCGATTTCTCGCTGTTGATGATCCCATGGGCAACATGAGATATATAATTTGACAGCACAGCTGAGGGTACTGAATACCTGGTGCGACGGAGTGAAATTTGCGAGGCTCCTGATCGCCCTCCCTAAGTATATAATGTGGGAATCAAAGAGGGGAAGCCAAAACAGTCGCTCAAGGGATATCCCGAGGATTAGGAGATGATTAACATCCTTTAGTTCTCCATCCCACAAATCCCTCTCTAGCGCTGCCCAGGTTGCAAGGGAGTAAAAGTACCAGACTAGATCGCGAGACAACACTGGTTGAACTTGTAGGGAGTTTTTAATCACAAGCACTCGGTCCTTAGGTGGAGCTAAGTCCATGATAGTACCTACGGGGAGCGCCAGATGAAGAATGGCAGCAGCAAATGCTTTGGTAGCGGCTTTGGGAGCCTGCAGTTCCATTGGGAGACTGACGACGGATTCCCCAAATGTCGAAAATAGGTCATGAAGCCTGTCAAAGAGATCGGGGTCGTTCAGAAGGTGTCGTAGGCTCTCTTTGTCATTAATCGCGCAGATGTTTGTGGCAGCGTGGATGAGGGCAGCAGTGTGCTCTGAGGTCAGAATCACACGCTTCACCGTGGCGACATTCAAATCGCTGGCTGATTCCTCTTTTCGGCCAACCCGTGCTATTGTGCGGAACGTGATTTCCTGCGCTAACTTCCAAGAATTCCCTTGAGCTTCCTTACTCTGCGAGGAGGATTCGCTAAGGCTGCCCGATTCTCTCCCTTCCATGTGTCGTTCGGCGCGTCGGGTTGGTGTCCATAGGAGCTCCTCCAGGTAGGCTTTCAAGAAACTCAAGAGCCATACAATTGCGACGGCCACATGCTTCATCCGATCCATAGTCCAGCGAAGAAGATGCGATAACGGGCTCTGGTACGGACACATCCGGTCCCACGTGGCACAAACAGCCGCCCCGACTGTTATTGCGAGTGCTGCACCAACGATTGCGGCGATGGAAGAGGACATGGACTCGCTAAGAGTGCGAAGATATAGAATGAATGAAATGCAGAAAATGACGAGGCCGATTTGAAGTAAACCGGGGAGAATGTCGTCCAGAACGAGTTCCAACCGCCAGTGTTGCGCCCCCAATTGCCTGCGGAGCTGTTCTCTCCGCTGGTGTGCGACGCCGCCACCACTGCGTTTTCGGTAGTACCCGAGCCATTGCTGAGCAAGAACGGCAAGGAAGGATGACATGAGGGCGCATGTCAAGCTCACGGCGAACAGCACGTTGATTGGGTAAACTACAGGGGGAGGGGAGAAGGTGGCGGATGGAAGGTCCGCCTCGGAGTTAATGGTCACATTCCCTCCTTTGACCAATTGCAGCGGAAATTCGTTGGTATCGTGCGCGGGGTCAGCGCTCATCATGGGAAGCGTGAGTGCGAGAAATGCGGAATTCACACCAGCGAAGAGACCGGTCTACGAATCAGAATGACTCTTTTAGCTTCAGGGGATGATGACGCAAAGGAAGTACAATACGAATATGAGTAGACTGTCCAGCTGTGACTTGAGCCGTTTCGTCAGGTCCTCATCCAATTCATCCGCCAACTGGTCATAGTAATAGTAGAACTTGCCGCCATCCTCTCCGAACCGAGCAGGGATCTCCGGGCGCTCAGTGATTGGTTGCTCGAAAGCGTATGCCTTTGTGTTCATCAAAGGGACAAGAGGATGAAAGGGGTCAGTGACTGGCTATGTCGTGGAGGAAAGGAACGACTAGCGACACGACCCGTGGGTTGAGCTCGGTGCTCCGTACAGGTTGCTTACCAAGCCATACACACTGGCGTTGCCCGCGGCCGCCACGCCAACCTCCCCACCATGGATTTAGATGACTTCATTAATTTCCTTCAGCGGAAAGCTAGAGCTTTCAGCGTGTAGCCTGATTATGAATGCCAAAGTAAATCTGGCCGATTTTGTCTTTGCGTCGGAGCGTGTGTCACTATATGCATGCAACTAATCTTCCAGCGGCTGCCCTTGACTCCGCCTTTTTTCCGTAATCATTCATCTCAGGATCCGTCTAAGAACATCGGGACTGATTGGCGCCACTTCGTGTTTGAGACACCGACCAGTTTTGTGTGCGCTGTCTGGCTGCCCGGAGCGACGTACGCCCCGTCTTGAATCTTCACATCGCGTTTTAGATCCCGCACCCCAATTATACACTCCGGAAGATCCCGAAGAGCACTTTGTGCATGCACATTTTACCTTTCAGAAGGCTTGAAGGGCGTTGTTTTGTCACGTGACGGTCCGGGAAGGCCCGCCGTTCAATTTCTCCAACACCCTTCCGGGGCGCCACCGCCAATGATTTCCAGACACCGTACGGCGGGTTTTCTATTGCAAGTGCATATACTTGTTTGGTCTGCACACCAAAACACAACTGTGGCTTTTGATGCCGTCTCCCAAGCTAGCCATCGCTCGACTTTCGGACCATCCCTTTGGGTCCACTCTGGGCAGAGGTTCTGCGTCACTTTGGCGGCGCCGATTGATGTAATTACCCCCGGTTACTCGCCAGATGGGCTGCTTGGAACTCTGATTTTGGCGTTTACGGTTGGTCGTTTCTAATGAACGTTAAGGCATCGCCGCGAGAACTTGACTCCTGTTCACCGGATTCTGCTATGGGAAATGTCTTCGCTCCACCGAAAACAGTCAACTACCGTGCTCAGACGCTCAATTTCAGCAACGTCAAAATGAGTTATGTTCGGCTAATCTCCGTCCGTTCCCACCCAAGACCCCCTGTTGATTGACGCTCCTTTTCCCTTCTCCACGTTGAAACAGGCTTCAAATCAGGTCGCTTATTCATGAGCACTCACCCAAAAACACCCGACGCGCAATCATACACTATCAGATCCAAGTCGCCGTGGTTGAGTTTTCACCGCCGGCATCGGCTCTTTCCTTTCCACAACCTCACGCCCCTTTCTGAGACGCAGTCGACAAGCTGGGCCTGTCGTACCGCAGTCCCTTCAGGCGGTTAATAACGCATCATTAGTAGGTGTCGTGATGTTCGAGCGTTACTCTCGGAATAAGAGCGATTGAGGCTTCGAGATTCGCGATGGACCGGTTTCGAAGGCGACCGCCGAATGTCCGTGAGAGCCTAAGAAGAGGCCTCTGGCCAAGCACGTTGTGCTACGCGGTGTATTTTCATGCCTTCTTATGGCAAGCCGAAGTTGTAATCTATTACGGAGTGACAATGGTTACAGCCAAACTGATGATACTGCCTGCTTTAGGATAACTACGGACTTCAGAGTACAATGTACCTGATCGGACGCCTCGCTTCGCATGGGATTTGCAACGCTATCTCCCAAGGTAAGGACACCAAGAGACCTCCGGATCGCGATTTAATCTACCGGGGATCTAAACGGGTATTTGTTCAGAGGTTTTGCCACGTTAATCGTGAATACAAAACCCACATTTGCACAGCCTCCGTCATCGATCCATGCCTTGAAGGTGTCGCATTCCTCCATAAACAGTTGAACTTCAGGATAATAATCGGCACGAGTTTGAAGTTTGGTCCGTATCAATCTGAAAAGATTCAAAGTGGCTCTGTTCTCGGGATGTCCGGGTTCCTGTGTAGCGGCAACCTCCCGAACGTATCGAAGGGTTTCCGCCAGGGATTTTGCAATCTCGTCAATATCCCAGCTAAATACGACAGTGATCTGAATCAGTCAGCATATTTAAGCAAAAAGTTAGCCACTTACGAGAATAAAGGCTTCTCTAACTTGCGTACAAGTATTTCGATGTATTGATGTTTGTAGCCTCGAAGCTGCTCTCCATATCGTGTTTTTGCTACCGGATTCCGAGTATCCAATTCAACATTCTGCATTAAACGCCCCACAAAAGCGAAGACTCCAGTCAGGTTCGTGCCATGGAGCTCACATGCATGACGAAAAATGTCAAGACAGATTTGATAGAGCTCAGAGCGATCTACGTTCTCGCCATCCAGTGACTCGAGTGATAACTCGAGGGCTTCCGGAAGAAATGGGACTGTGTAGTTCTGTCGGCTACAGTTGAATGAATGAGTACCAAACAATCGCGAGAGGGCCCAGGAAAATGCTCACCCTTTATATGTTTTCTGGACTACTTCAAACAGCTGAGGAAGCTGTTTGTAGCTGTCGGTACCTCCCTCTTGAAGATCCCATTGGTAACATGAAATATAAAGTTTGGCCGCACAACTGAGGGTACCTAATAACTGGCGCGACGTAGTGAAACTCGCGAGACTCTTGATCGGGTCCCATAAATAAATCCTCCCGAAAGAACGGCGTGAACACAAAAATAGTTTCTCGAGTAATATACCAATGAGTAGCAGATGATTAACATCCTTCAGGTCTCTGTCCCACAAATTTTCCTCCAACCCCGCCTGGGCTGCAAGGCCCAAAAGGTCCCAGACGAGCTCTTCCGAAAGCACTGGTTGAACTTGTAGGGAGTTTTTGATCACAAGCGGTCGGTCCTTAGGAGGGAGCAGGTCTATGATGGTACCCACGGAGAGCGCCAGATGAAGGATGGCAGAAGCAAATGCCCTCCTGGCGGCATCGGGCACAGTCTGCAGTCCACTTGTTGAAAATAGCTCATGAAGCCTATCAAAGAAGTCGGCATCGTTCAGAAACTCTCGCAGGTTCTCTTCGTCATCAAATGGCGCAAATGTTTGTGGCAGCGTGGATGAGGGCAGCCGGGTGCTCCGAGGTGAGGATGACACGCTTCACCGTGGCGACAATCAGATCGTTGGCCGTTTCCTCTTTTCGACCAACCAACGTCAGTGTGCGAGACGTGATTTCTTGCGCTAGCCTCCATGGATTGTCTTGCGCTTCCGCACTCTGGGAGGAAGGTTCGCTGGGGCTGCCCGATTCTCCAGCTTCCATTTGTGCTTCGGCGCGGCGGCTTTGTTTCCGTACCATCTCGTGCACGTAGGCTTTCACAAAGATGACGAACCACAGAAATGCAACTATTACAGGCCTCATTCGATCCATGGTCCAGCACAGAAGATGCGAAAGCGGGCTCTGATACGGACACATCCGGTCCCAAGTCGCACAAACTGCCGCTCCGACCGTGATGGCGAGTGCTGCACCGACAATTGTGGAGATGGAAGACCACATCGATTCGCTAAGAGTGCGAAGATACAGAATGAACGAAATGCAGAAAATGACCAGACCGACTTGAAGCAGACTGGGGAGAATGTCATCTAGAGCGAGTTCCAACCGCCAGCGTTGCGCCCCCAATTGCCTGCGGAGCTGCTCGTTCCGCTGGTGTGCGGCGCCGCCACCGCTACGTTTGCGGTAGTACACAAGCCATTGCTGACCGAGAACAGCGAAGAAGGATGACATGAGGGCGCACGTCAAGCTCACGGCGAACAAAATGTTGACCAGGTAAATTGCAGGGGGAGGGGAGAAGGTAGTGGATGGAAGGTCCGCCTCGGAGTTAATGGTCGCATTTCCTCCTTTGACCAATTGTAACAGCAATGCGTTGGTGTCGTCCGCAGGGTCAGCGCTCATCATGGGAAGTGTGAGTGCGAGAAATGCGGAATTGACGCCAGCGAAGAGACCGGCCTACAAATTACAACATCCGTTTCAGCTTAGGCGAATGAAAGAACAGAGGAAGAGCACTGTACGAATATTAGAAGACTGTCGAGCTGTGACTTGAGCCTTTTCGTCAGGTCTTCGTCCAGTTCATCGGCCAGCTGATCGTAGAAATAGTAGAACTTGCCGCCATCCTCCCCGAAACGAGCAGGGATCTCCGGCCGCTCAGTGATTGGTTGGTCGAAAGGGTGTGCAGTTGTATTCATCGAAGAGACGAGAGGTCGAAAAGGTTGAGCGACTGGCTATGTGGTGGATGAGAGGAACGCTCATAACATGAGGCGCGGCAATCAACTCGGTGCTCCGGGCATTTTGCTTACCTAACCCCGGACATCCGGCATGGCTGGCCATCGCCATGCCAGACCTTGTCCAATGCATCTGATCGAGTCTATTCCTTCTTTTTAGCTTGAAGCCGGTCCTGTCAACGATCATATGCTCGTAGATCGAATTCTGGACCCTAAAAGTACTTCGGACCGATTGTTGTTCCGTTGGTCACCACATGCGGCATCATCCAACCAACCTTCCGGTGGCATCCCTTGTGGCTGCGTCGCTCTGTGATGGATCTGCCACTAGGGAAGTGGTGACTGACTTGGTGCCACTTTGCGTTTCCGTTCCGATGTAGACCACATCCTTTGCGTTTTTTCAGCGGCTCGGAGTGTATGTTGTTATAGCTGCATCCCTAACGCAATCCAATCCTCGCTTTCACATAGGTTGCTCCACTCATGCACTCCGAGCAATCTCGAAGAGCATGGTGCAGGCACATTCACCATTCTGAGGCGCCAGACTGGTTGTGTCATCCGTCACGTGACCGCTCGGGAAGTCCCGCCTTTCACTTTTTCTAGTGCGCCGCCATCCATTCTTTGCTTTTCAGGCACTCCGCGCGTGTTTTCAATTCACCGTGCACGCACTGTTTTGATCTGCGCGAAAACACACTGCGGGTGTTGACAGCGTCTCTCCTTACACGACGTAGAGCTCGCTCCACTTTCGGACCTTCCCTTTAGGTCCACTCTGGGTAGAGGCTCACTGGCTCCGTCAATATATGTACGTTTGACCGCTCGGAATATGTGCTGCTCCGAATTCGGACTTGGCCGTTTCCCGGTTTGTGTCTTTCAATGAACAATATGCACCGCTCCAAGAACTTTAACTCGCGGAATTCCGCCGCGGGAAGGGCTTCGCTCCACCCAATACAAACAATTATTGTACTCGAACGCTCATTCGCCATAAGGTCGCAATGCAGCATGTTCGCCTTCTCTACGTCCTTCTCTTCCAACAAAGCTCTATCGATTGAGGCTACTTTTACCTTCTACAGTATTGCAGGCATGAACTTCTCTTTCGTGGGAAGGTTGTTTATTTGTTTTTTTTTGGGGGGGGGGAGGGTCTTGTGCGACGGAACTTCTCGGAAGCTCACCGCCGAATTCGAAAACAACCTTTTCGAGCGCTCCACAGTCAAGCTTCATTCCTTCAAATACGGCTGAGCTCATCCTTAACAACCCCAAGTACATACAATGCTTCGATCTACCCAGAGAGTTAACGAATGGTCGGCCCGTCCGTTATAGCGCCTCTCGACTCAGACCCTGAGTACTTCCCGAACGCTCCCCGGACGAATTCCGCTGCACTTTGAGGCAGCGCTTCCGGTGTCTTGGCTTTCTCAGTCCCAGTACGCTTGATCCCCTCACTAAATTGGCTGCTTCTCGCATTGACTTCGCTGTTCTCAGATTTCCAGTCCCGCCTCACTAAACTCGCACCGCTTTAAGAACTTAAGCTGTACGATCACAAATGCTCCGCTCCACAGATCCAAACGAGCATGTGGCTCGAGAGTTCGTTTTGACACGGCCAAATAGGATGTGCTTGCTTAGCCAGAGGGCGTTCGCCCCCCAAGGCCCAATCGATCGAGACCCACCTTCTTCTTCCTCTCACGATTAAAAAAGCATACAAAAGTGTCCGGTGGTGTACGAGCGCTCATCAAGATACGCGGACAAGGCAACCACACACCTCCAAATCTAGGTTGCCAAGGTTGATAGTCTCACCACTGTCGTCGGCTCTTTCTCATTCCAACATCAGTCCCCTTTCAAGGAAGCTGTCGACCCGCAAGACCTCTGGCTCCGCATTCTTCTCCGTGCCTAAGAATAAATCACCTGCCCGGAAGATACCATTTTCATTTTCGAACGTGACTCCCGTGGTGCGCTCGATATATGGGGTTGAGACTAGGAGATTGGCCACCAACCTGTTTCGAAGGTGCTCGAGTTAGGCTTCCATACCGTATCCTGGGATTCCAAGAGTACATGGATTGGTGTGGCGCTCAGGTACGTCTTTCCTCGCTGGTTCTCATCGGACATTCGTTGGAACTGAATCCGTTTGATTCAAGGGGGAATTGGTCAAATGACATTCGCCACAATTCAGACCACAGTTGACCGGCGTTATGATTACAAGAATCGTGGTAATAAAACCCCCGAGTAGAATGTGGCTAATGCGACGCTGTATGTTGCCTTAGTCATCTTGCCAGAGAACTCGTTGCAATCGACTCGGACGCATTGCTCTCCCCTTCAGACCCGCAATGCTGGGACTCGATGTAAGGACACCAGCATAACTCTGGATCGCGATCTAATCTGCCAGGGCTCTATAAGAGTAATTGCTCAGACGTGTTGTCATGTTAATCGTGGATAAAAAAAACCTACGATTGCACAGCCTCCCATATCGATCCATGCCTCGAAGGTGTCGCATTCCTCCATAAACAGTTGAATTTCACGATATTTGGCGAAATTTTGAAGTTTAGTCTGTATCAATCTGAAAAGATTCAAAGTGGTTCTGTTTTCGGGATGTCCAGGCTCCTGTGCCCCGCGCAGGCGGCAAGGCCATAAAAGTACCAAACGAGATCTTCCGAAAGCACTGGGTGAACTGGTAGGGAGTTTTTGATCACAAGCCCCCGGTGCTTAGAAGGGGCCAGGTCCATGATGGTACCCACGGAGAGCGCCAGATGAAGTATTGCAACAGCAAATGCCCTGGCGGCGGCGTCGGGCACAGTCTGCAGTTGCGTCGGTAGACTGCTTGCGGACTCCCTAAATGTCGAAAATAGGTCATGGAGCCTGTCAAAACACTCGGTGTCGCTCAAAAACTGCTGGAGGCTGTCTTTGTCATCAATGGCGCAGATGTTCGTGGCAGCGTGGATGAGAGCAGACGTGTGCTCCGAGGTTAGGATCACGCGCTTCACTGTGGCGACAATCAAATCGTTGGCCGTTTCCTCTTTTCGACCAAGCCGAGTTAAGGTGCGGGACGTGAATTGTTGAGCTAAATTCCAGGAGTTCCCTCGCGCTTCCTCACTCTGGGAGGAGGATTCTCTGGGGCTGCCGGATTCTCCCGCTTGGATTTGCGGTTCGATGCGGCGGCTTTGTGTCGCTAAGATCTCGTGCAGGTAGGCTTTCACTAGGATGCAGAGCCAGAGAAGTGCAAGGATTAGTGGCCTCATTCGATCCATGGTCCAGCAGAGGAGATGCGAAAGCGGGCTCTGGTACGGACACATCCGGTCCCAAGTCGCACAAATCGCTGCTCCGACCGTGATTGCGAGTGCAGCACCGACAATTGCTGAGATAAAAGACGACATCGACACGCTAAGGGTGCGGAGATACAGAACGAATGAGATGCAGAAAATGACGAGACCGGCTTGAAGCAGACCGGGGAGAATGTCGTCCAGAATGAGTTCCAACCGCCAGCGTTGCGCCCCTAATTGCCTGCGGAGCTGTTCCTTGCGCTGGTGCGCGGCACCGCCACCGCTGCGTTTGCGGTAGTACAAAAGCCATTGCTGACCGAGAACCGCGAGGAAGGAAGACATGAGGGCGCACGTCAAGCTCACTGCAAACAGCAGGTTGACTGGATAAATTGCAGGGGGAGGGGAGAAGGTGGCAGATGGAAGGTCCGCCTCGGAGTTAATGGTCGCGTTCCCTCCTTTGATCAATTGTAACAGCAATGCGTTGGTATCATCGGCAGGGTCAGCGCTCATCATGGGAAGCGTGAGGGCGAGAAACGCAGAATTGACGCCAGCGAAGAGACCGGCCTACAAATCATAACAACTACTTTAACTTGGGCGGATAACGGAGAAGGAGAAAGCACTATACGAATATGAGTAGACTGTCGAGCTGTGATTTGAGCCTTTTAGTCAAATCTTCGTCCAGTTCATCGGCCAACTGGTCGTAGTAATAGTAAAACCTGCCGCCATCCTCTCCGAACCGAGCAGGTATCTCCGGACGTTCAGTGATTGGTTGCTCGAATGCGTATGCCGTTGTGTTCATCGAAGGGACAAGACGAAGAAGGTCAGCGACGGCTATGTGGTGGAAGAGAGGAACGACCTTGACACGAGGCGCGGCAATGAACGCGGTGCTCCGTGCACTTTGCTTACGCGACGACGGACATTGGGTTTATATTGGGCCGGCGATCGCCGCACCAAGACTTTCCACAATGCGCTACTTAAGTCCATTACATTTTTGGAGCTGGAAGCCTGCCCTGTCGGCGACCATAGGTGCGCAGATCGATTTATGGACCCTTGAAGTACTGTATCTCGACGGATTGTCGTTGCATTGGTCACCACATGCACCGTCAACGAACCAACCTTCCGGCGGCACCATTGATACTGCTTCGCCCTGCGATCATTCGCTAGAGAATCTGGCCCGAGGTAACCGGTAACTGAATTGGTGCCGCTCGCGTTTACGATACGGGTCGGATTCAAAGTTTGCGTTGTTATTATTCCGGCTGCTCGGAGTGTATGTTGGCATAGCTGAATCCCAAACGCGGTCCAACTGTCGCTTTCCACATAAGGTGCCCCAGCCGTGCATTCCGCGCAATCGCGCAGAGCAAGGTGCAGGTACATTCACGATTCTGAGGGCTCGAGTGGTTGCAACGTGGCCGCGCGGGAAGTCCCGCCGTTCAATTGCTCCACACACTTCCGTCATCCATCCTTTCCTTTTCGGCCATATCCGGGCATGTTTTATTCGGCGTGATTTGAAAACACACGGCGGGTGTTGACACCGTCTCTCGACTATGCCGCAGCCCTCGCTCCTCTTTGACACCATCACTTTCGGTCAATTCTGGGCAGATCAGGTTGGCCCCTTCAATTTATGTACGTTCGATCGCTCGCAATTTATTGGCTGCCACGAGTTCGCACTTGGCCGTTCCCAGTTTGTCGCTTTTACAAATGAACTGATGGTGCCCCTCAGATCTAAGGACGTGACTCCCGTTCACCGGATTCTGCCGACGGTATGGAAACGTCTTCACTTTACACAATACAAACAACTACCGTGCTCAGACACTCATTCTCAACAATGTCAGGCTTGCGATATATCGCCTCCTGCATGTGGGTTCACTTCTAAGAATTGTATTCATTGGACGCCAGTGGCGCCACTTCGGGTTTGAGACCCCGCCTAGTTTCGCGTGCGTTGTAGGGCCGTTCGGAGTGGCGTACCCTCCGTATTGGGCTTTTGCATCTCTTTTTACATCGCGCACTCCAATCACACACTCCGGGCGATCCCGAAGAGGACTTTGTGAAGGCACATTGTCAGCGTACAAGCCAAGCCAGACGATGCCGACGAGAGCGCTTAGCGCGCCGGCGCTAGTTTATGTTTATTTACGTCTCACTTACTGTTTATTTCTCTCTCGTCTAGTCTTTGTCTCAACGTCTCGTCTGTAACCGTTTCCGTCCTGTTGGTTGTTTCCTTCTGTTCGGTTTCGTTTTCCTCTCTTATACTGTACTGTACTGCCTGTTTGGGATACCTCAGTCGATTACCCCATCGCTGAGGTATGCCCCCTTCCTGTTTTCCTGTCTCGTATCTTTCCTGACGACCTCGTTACGACCCTAGTGTTCTATTCTAACAGGTGCTTATCTAATATACATTAGTCGATTACCCCATCGCTGAGTGTTCTATTCTAACACACATTTCACCTTTGAGGGCGCTCGCAGGGTGTTATTTTGTCAGGTGATAGGTTCGGAAGGCCCGCCTTTCAATTTCTCCAACACCTTTCCGGCGGGCCACCGCCAATTATTTTCAGGCACAGTACGGCGGGCTTTCAATTGCAACTGCATACACTGCTTTCATCTGCACATGAAAACACAACTGTGGCTTTTGACGCGGTCTCCCGAGCTCGTTTCGGCTCCACTTTCGGACCATCACTTTGGGGTGAGTCTGGGCAGAGGTTGTTCGTCACTTTGGCGGGGCCAATTTATTTACTTACGCTCGGTCGCTCGCCGGGTGGGCTGCTTTGAACTCTGACCTTGGCGTTTGGATCCGGTTTGCCCTTCCTAATGAACGAACGTTATGCATCGCCGCAAGAACTTGCCTCCTATTCACCGGATTATACCGAGGAAATATTTGTCTTCGCTACACCGATACAAACAGTTAACGTGCTCGGACGCTCATTTTCAGCAAGGTTATAATGAGGTATGATCGGCTACTCTATGTCCGTTCCCTTCTAAAACACTTTGTTGGTTGACGCTCCTTTTCCCTTCTCCCACGTCGAAACAGCCTTCAAATCAGCTCGCTCATTCATGAGCATCCACACAAAAGCACACATCCGGCAGTCATATACTATCGGACGCAAATCCCCTTGGTCGAGCTTTCCACCGCCGGCGTCGGCTCCTTCCTCTACACAACATCACGTGCCTTTCGGATACGCAGTCGACCAGCTGGGCCCATTGTCCTGCAATCCCTTCGGGTGGTTAAAAACACATCATTAGTCGGTGTTTTGACCTTCGAATGTGACTTCCGAAGTACGAGCGATTATGAGATCGAGGTTCGAGATTTGCTATAGACCGGTCTCGAAGCCGACCGCCGAATGAGGGCTCGGGGTCGAGAGCCCTTGATTCTTGCTACATTCAAGGATACCATCATTTCTGGCCCGTCACGGGAGTCGCCGAGACTAGCTCCGTTTGACATGAAAAGGAAATGGTTCCACGTCAATCGCTACAATTGGGATCACAGCTACTCGGCAGTATTAAGACGAAGTTCTTCGACTATACAACGTGTTGAATGGAAGGGATCGGATGGATATCTGCCCGCTTGATTACTCATGACAGTACGTACATTTATAATACGAAGATCCAGGTCCGTGAAGGCCAAAGAAGAGGTCTCTGGCCAAGCACATTGTGCTACCCCGTTTGTGTTCATCCCGCTCATGTTACCTTACGGCAAGCCGAAGTTGTTATCTATCATGCTTGCCTTCGTTGAGACGGAGTGACAATGATTACAGCCAAAGTTACGGTACTGCATGCTATAGGACAAATACCGACTTCAAAGTACAGTGCATCTGATTGGACATCTCGCTTCGCATCGGATTCGCAACGCTATCTCCCAGTGTAAGAACACCAACAAAGCTCCGGATCGCGATTCAATCTGCCAGGGCTCTAAAATGGTCTTGCTCAGACGTTTAGTCAGGTTAATCGTGAATACAAAACCCACAATTGCACAGCCTCCGTCATCGACCCACGCCTCGAAGGTGTCGCATTCCTTCATAAACAGTTGAATTTCAGGAAAGTAATCGGCGTACGGTTGAAGTTTGGTCCGTATCAACCTGAAAGGATTCAAAGTGGCTCTGTTCTCGGGATGTCCAGGCTCCTTTTTAGCGGCAACCTCGCGAACGTATCGAAGAGTTTCCGCCAGGGATTTTCCAAACTCGTCAATATCCCAGCTAAATATGATAGTGATCTGAATACGTCAGCAGATATAGCCAGGAGGTTGGCCACTCACTGGTATAAACCCTTATCCAACTTGCGCACAAGTATTTCGCCGTATTGGTGTTTGTAGCCTCGAAGTTGCTCTCCATATCCTGTTTGTGCCACCGGATTCCGAATATCCAATTCAACCTTTCGCATTAAAGCCCCCACAGAAGCGAAGACTCCATTCAGGTGCACGTCGTCGAGTTCACATGCATGACGAAAAATTCCAAGACAGAGTTGATAGGCCTCAGACCGATCTACGTCCTCGCAGTCCAGTAGCTCGAGGAATAGCTCGAAAGCTTCCGAAAGAAATGGAACTGTGAAGTCCGGTCGACTACAGTTGAATGAATGAGCGTTAGACAATCGCGAGAAGGCCCAGAAAAACGCTCACCCTTCATATGTTGTCTGGACTGCTTCAAACAGCTGAGGAAGCTGTTTGTACCTCTCGATAGCTCCCTGTTGATGATCCCACTGTTGAAATGAAATATACAGTTTGGCCGCACAGCTGAGGGCACCTAATAACTGGCGCGACGCAGTGAAACTCGCGAGCCTTTTGATCGCGGACCATAAATAAGTCTTTCCGAGTTCGGGGTGTGAACAAAAAAATAGGTTCTCAATCAATATGCCGAAGAGTAGCAGATGATTAACATCCTTCAGGTCTCCGTCCCACAAATTTTTCTCCAACCCCACCCAGGTTGCAAGGTAATAAAGGTGCCAGACGAGCTCTGCCGAAAGCTCTGGTTGAACTTGTAGGGAGTTTTTAATCACAAGCGGTCGGTCCTTAGGAGGGGCCAGGTCCATGATCGTACCGACGGAGAGTGCCAGATGGAGGATGGCAGATGCAAATGCCTTCCTGGCTGCATCGGGCCCAGTCTGCAGCTGACTTGTTGAAAATAGGTCATGAAGCCTATCAAAGAAATCGGCGTCGTTCAGAAACTCTCGCAGGCTCTCTTCGTCATCAATGGCGCAAATGTTTGTGGCAGCGTGGATGAGGGCAGCCGGGTGCTCCGAGGTGAGGATCACACGCTTCACTGTGGCGACAATCAGATCGTTGGCCGTTTCCTCTTTTCGACCAACCAACGTTAGTGTGCGGGACGTGATTTCCTGCGCTAGCTTCCACCAATTATCTTTCGCTTTCCCACTCTGGGAGGAGGATTCGCTGGGGCTGCCCAATTCGCCAGCTTCCATTTGTGGTTCGGCGCGGCGGCTTTGTTTCGGTAAGATCTCGTGCACATAGGCTTTCACGAAGACGACGAGCCAGAAAATTGCAACAATTCCCGGCTTCATTCGATCCATGGTCCAGCAGAGGAGATGCGAAAGCGGGCTCTGATACGGACACATCCGGTCCCAAGTCGCACAAATCGCCGCTGCTACCGTGATGGCGAGTGCTGCCCCCACAATCGCGGAGATGGAAGATGACATTGACGGGCTAAGTGTGCGGAGATAGAGAATGAATGAAATGCAGAAAATGACCAGACCGGCTTGAAGCAGACTGGGGAGAATGTCGTCCAGAACGAGTTCCAACCGCCAGCGTTGCGCCCCTAATTGCCTGCGGAGCTGCTCTTTCCGCTGGTGTGTGGCGCCGCCACCGCTGCGTTTGCGGTAGTACACGAGCCATTGCTGACCGAGAACCGCGAAGAAGGACGACATGAGGGCGCACGTCAAGCTCACGGCGAACAAAATGTTGACTGGGTAAATTGCAGGGGGAGTGGAGAAGGTGGCGGATGGAAGGTCCGCCTCGGAGTTAATGGTTGCATTCCCACCTTTGACCAATTGCAACAACAATGCGTTGGTATCGTCCGCAGGGTCAGCGCTCATCATGGGAAGTGTGAGTGCGAGAAATGCAGAATTGACGCCAGCGAAGAGACCGGCCTACGGATTACAACATCTGTTTCAGCTTAGACAGATAGAAAGCAAGGCAAGAGCACTGTACGAATATTAGTAGACTGTCGAGCTGTGACTTGAGCCTTTTCGTCAAGTCTTCGTCCAGTTCATCGGCCAGCTGATCGTAGAAATAGTAGAACTTGCCGCCATCCTCCCCGAACCGAGCAGGTATCTCCTGACGCTCAGTGATTGGTTGCTCGAAGGGGTGTGCAGCTGTATTCATCGAAGGGACGAGAGAAAGAAAACGTTCAGCGACTGGGTGTGTGGTGGAGGAGAGGAACGCTCATAACACGAGGCGCGGCCATGAACTGGGTGCTCCGCGCATTTTGCTTACCTAACGTCGGACATCGAGCATGGCTTGCCATCCCCATGCCAGACCTATGCATCTGATCGAGTCCATTTCTTCCTTGTAGCTTGAAGCCAATCCTTTCGGCGACCATATGCTCATAGATCGATTTCTGGACCCTGAGATGTTGTTCCGATGGTCACCACCTGCAGCGTGATCGGACCAACCTTCTGGTGGCATCCCTTGAGGTTGCTTCGCTCTGTAATCATCCCTTCGTGCATCTGCCACCAAGGAAGTGGTAACTGACTTGATGCCACTTTGCGTCTCCGATCTGGCCCACATTCCCTTGCGTTTTTTCGGCTGCTCGGAGTGTATGTTGTCATAGCTGAATCCCTAACGCAATCCGACTCTCGGATTCACGTAGGCTGTCCTACTCATGTGCCCCGAGCAATCTCGAAGAGCATGGTGGGGGTGCATTCACCGTTCGAAGGGCCAGAGTGGTTGTGTCATCCGTCACGTGACCGCTCGGGAATTCTTTCCTTTTCCGGCACACCGCGCGGCGTTTTTCAATTCGACGTGCATGTCCTGTTTTGATCTGCGCGCCAAAACACACTGCGGGTGTTGACATCGTCTCTCCTTCAAATATGACGTAGCGCTCGCTCCACTTTCGGACCGTCCCTTCAGGTCTACTCTAGGCAGAAGTTCGGAGTCGGACTGGCATGTCAATGTATGTACGTTTGATCGTTCGCAATATGCGCGGCTCCGAATTCGGACTTGGCCGTTTCCCAGTTTGTGGCTTTCAATGAACAGTATGCACCGCTCCAAGAACCTTAACTCGCGGAATTCACCGGATTCCGCCGAGGGAAATGTCTTCGCTCCACCCAATACAAACAATTATTGTACTCAGACGCTCATTCGCCATAAGGTCGAAATGCGGTATGATCGCCTCCTCTCTGGGTCCGTTCTCTTCCAACAAAGACTCTATCGATTGACGCTCCTTTCCCTTTTACTATGCAGACATGGACTTCCCTTTCTTGGGACGGTTGTTTATTTGTTGGGGGGTCTTGTGCTACATGACTTCTCGGACGCTCGTCTCTGAATTCGCAAACGACCTTGTCGAGCGCTCCACAGTCAACCTTTGTTCTTTCGAGCACAGCTGAGCTCATCTCCGACCCCAAGTTCATGCAATACTTCGATCTACCCATGAAAACGAATCGCCCCCCCCCCGTTATAGCGCCTCTCGACCCTGAGTAGTTTCCGAACGCTCCCCGGACGAACTCCGCTCCACTTTGAGGCAGCGATTCCGGTGTCTTGACTTCGTCAGTCTTAGTATGCTTGATCCACTTATCACATCGGCTGTCGAGCGCATTGAGTCGTCGCTGTTCTCAAATTTCCAGTCCTGCTTCACTAAGCCCGCACCGCTTCAACAACTTAATCTCCTTCAACTACAGGGTACCCAAAAGAAGTGCTCCCCTCAGTAGGATATAAACGAGCATTCGGCTCGGGCGTTCGTTCTTGACACAGCCAAATAGGGTGTGCTTGCTTACTCAACGTGCGTTCGCCTCCCAAGGCTCAATCGATCGAGACCAATTTTCCACCTCTTCCGATCAAAAAAAAATACCAATCTGCTCAGTGGTGTAAGAGCATTCATAAAGTGACGCGGTCAAGGCAGTCACACTCCTCCAAGCCTAAATTGCCGAGGTTGATAGTCTCACAACTCGGCTGTCGTTGGCTCTTTCTCCTTGCAATATCACTCCCCTTTCAAGGAAGCCGTCGACCAGCAGGACCTCTGGCCCCGCATTCTCGTCCGTGGTAAATAGTAAACCACCAGCCTGGAAGATACTATTGTCATATTCGAACGTGATTTCTGGGGTATGATCGATGTTTGGGACTGAAAGATTGGCCACGAACCTGTTTCCAGGGTGCCGACTCGGAGTTAGCCTTCCGTGCCGTATCCTGAGATTCCAAGAGCACACGGATTGATGTTGCCCTCAGGTATGTCTTTCCTCGCTGGTTCTCCTCGGACATAGGTTGGAACTGAATCCGTTTGATTCAAGGGGGAATTGGTCAAACGTCATTCGGCACAATTCAGGGCACATTTAACCGGCATTATGATGACAAGGCTCATGGTTAAAAAGCGTCTCACGTAGAATGTGGCTAATGCGATGCTGTTTGTTGCCTAGTCATATTTCCATGGAACATCAACCGACTCCGACGCATTGCTCTCCCTATCATACCAGTAATGCTGTACCTCGACGTCAACAAGGTCAAAATGACGTATGCTCGGATACCCTACGTCCGTTCCCATCGAAAACACTCTGTTGATTAACGCTCCTTTTTCCTTCTCCCACATTGAAACGGCCTTCAAATCACCTCGCTCATTCATGGGTACTCACACATAAACACCCGATAAGCAATCGTACAATATTAGGCCCAAGTCGCCTCGGTCGAGCTTTCACCGCTGACGTCGGCTCCTTCCTCTCCACAACATCGCGCCCCTTTCTGAGACGCAGTCGACAAGCCGGGCCGATTGTCCCGCAGTCCCTTCGGGTGGTTAAAAACATATCATTAGTCGGTGTTGTGACCTTCGAACGTGACTCTCGGAGTAACATATGAGATCGAGGGTTCGAGATTCGCTATAGACCGCTTTCGAAGCCGACCGCCGAATGAAGGGTCGGGGTCAAGAGCCCTTGATTTTTGCTACGTTTAAGGACACCATCCCTTCTGGCCCGTCAACGAAGTCGCTGAGACTGGTTCTGTTTGCTATGAAGAGGAAATGGGTCCACGTCATTCGCTACAATTGGGTTCACAGCTACTCGGCGGCATTATGACGAAGTTCTTCGATTATAGAACGTGTTAAATAGAACGGATCGGATGGGTATTTGCCTGCTTCATTACTCATGATTGCGGGGCGCCGGGAGTCCACGGACAAAACTCCGCCGCGCGGGACCTGACCGCCAACCACATCCCCTTCTCGCTGAT
>WSTX01000055.1:0-26857 GCA_019633405.1 Tulasnella sp. 408 | reverse complement strand
GACATCTTTGTGCAACTTGGGTCTGTCTCTACCTTTCGGTAGTGGTCAATGGCAGCGCGCATTCGGGCATCCTGTGCGGCGCGCTCTTCGCGTTTCCGGCGCAAAATTGTTGTGGCTTTACGACCCATTGAGAGTTAGGGAGGTTTAGAAGAGGTTGTTGGGAGCTCAGGTCATGAGCTGTAGCTTGTGTGCTAATATACCCTGCATCGTGCGGCGGGTGCGTGCTCCGCCAACACCGCGATTGAGAACGGGTTTCTGTACTATGAGGGTAGGTTACCCGCAGGATGGTTGCTCTAAACCGCATTCAACTTAATTGGAATTGTGTGGATGCATCAAAGTCAGTAGGGAAAAAGCTGTCGGTTGCGAACCCCCCTCCGGGGGTTCCCATCCGACCTCGCTCAAGATCTGCTTGGGCAACCGGGTTTCCTTGTTCACGTATTTCATGTAGAAACGTACTAGCTACTTGCGTGCCAAATTTCAAGTCAAGCGCCCAAAAAGCGGGGAAACGGCAACCGATTGTCCCAAGGAGTGTGGGAATCCCAAGGACCGCCTAACAACTGTAATGCGAAACCCCCCTTCGGCGAAACCGCCGCGAAACCCCTTCCAATCGGAAGGGTGCTGACAAACCCATCATCTTGGGTGATGTCTCGGAAGGACGCAAGGGTCTTCACCGCGTTTTCATCACGATTGCTGTTCCTTATTCGGAGCGCAACTTAGCCGTTGGTGCCAATAGAATAGCTGCAGCCAGAATGCATCTACAACTGCTAACACACTGTAACCACATTTTAGTGAATACCTAGTACTTAGAAAGTGTTAATGACCTGTACTGTAAATATTACATTATTTTCTATTGCACTTGGCACCAACAACTTGGAGGCCTTTTTCCTGATGCGGACAACAAGGCTGAACTCCAGGAACGGTGATGACAACAGTAAATACCCTTCAAACGTTAGCGAAATTACCCACTGATCCGTCACCCAAGATCCTGACTTTGTCAGCAGACTTCCGATCGGAAGGGGGGTTTCGCCGAAAGGGGGTTTCGCAATAGACCTATCCGTTGAACCTGGCGCAATAGAGATGTTTTGTACTTACGGTGGGGGTGATTGAAAGCGGCCAGCCCCCAAGGATCTAAATGGGGAATTACAGAGGACAGGAATGCCTCATCTCGCTCCGAGAATGGTGTTGATCCAGCCTGCGACTTTATAAATCCGTGGCCTCTTCGACACCAACTGAGAGCCTTCACTTTCATATCGGTATAATTCTGAGGAGTGTGATCACCGTCTGTATACCCGACAGGTTCCATGAGAATTTCGTCGAGATCCTCGGGGGTGCTTCCCAAAGTCTCATATCGGTCAGTATAATCACCCGTTGAACTTCGAACGGCCTCATCCAATTGCAGGAAACCTAGTTCAACTGACTGAGGGAACGCTGTTTGCCTATGGGAATCGTTTGAAGAAAATAGAGCATCGAAGTTCTCCTGGCTGAACTCAGTACCAGCCTCACGATAATACGGATTCTTCGTCAGCAGGAAATCCAGCAAGGTCTTGACAATTGGTTTGGAAACCAAAACAGGTCCGAGTCTGGCGATATTCTGCAAGGAAGGCTTTTCCCGAGATACGAAAAGAGCGCAGACGGATCGGTTGATGTCGTCAGGGCTCGGGGGCAGCAATCTCCGGACACCATCGGGATCCCGAGGGAGAACTATAGTATTTCCTTTACAGAAAAGTTGGGACGTTTCCATCGGAAGCCCAAACTGGCTGCTGCCTATCGATTCAGTAAACCGGAAGGTGATATTGCTTGCGCGGCATCGGGAAACGAGCTGCAAGTCACAAGGCGAAGCCTTTGCAAAAGCGGCCTTGACATCTTCCGGCAGACGCTCACGAGCAAAATAGTAGAAGTTAGCCAGGGCAAACTCTGGAACCCGGGGACGGTTTCCAGTGAGGTAAGATTTACAATGGTCGCAAAGATTGATGGCGCCACGATTCTTCAAGTCGGACATTCCGGGCGGGTAGAGAATCGCGTGATCGTAAGCTTCAAGGTTATATTCAGTAGGCAGCAGCTGAGAAGGGACGAACGGATTTTGAAGCAATGAAAAGTCGATGGCATCGGGTTGAACAACCGAAAATTGTCCAGGAGCACAACCAACGGCACAAGAAGCACACGGTGTGACAGTCCAGGCAGTAGGATGTATGCGGCTCTGAAAGTTTTCGAGAAGCTGGGCTTTCGGGATTCCGGGCAAGAATACGGGAAGCAGCCGACGTCAAGGCGATGGGAAGGAATAGCTCGGTCAGTCGCGCTTTCCGACGGGGTAGGTGCGATCTTGCGACGGACAGTTGCTGGAACGTGTAAGGATGAATCAGGTACCCGACGCTTGCCCAAACTTCTCTCCGTTCTGGGAGCTTTACGTCTGTGAGGCTCGGATTGAAACTCAAACAAGTAAAGGAGATTGGCCTTGGAATCTTGCAAGTCGAACAAACGAGCGGAAACCTGATCCTTGGGAGCATTGGAACCCACGTACACATGTAAACACTGCAATATCGAAACCATGTCTTTGACACGAAAACATTTGTAAGACACTAAGAGTTGTCGCAACGAAAGAGGATGAACAAGGAACATGACTCATTTTTGATAGGGTACTCGGCCAGAAGTGAAGGGAGCGAACGAAAAGCTTGAACAAAGCTGAAATGGGCATTGAGTCGTTCTATTGGAACAAGCGAAGGATGACCCGGAACGTATGCGGACGGTTCCGATAGATATAGAACAGCATTTGACCAAGCCGAATCCTTCGCTAGACATGGGAGATATCTTGGCGGAGGATTCTGCACGAGACCAGCAAGGTCTAAAGTACCGCAAGAAATAACGCGGTATTGAAATGAACAACGGGTACGGCGATACCCGAGACCAGGGTAGAACATCAAATACGCGGCGACGACCGAGGGAAACCCAGAGCGTATCAGCATAAAAATCGTAAGGACTCGAAAGCCACCTGAATCAGAAAAATAGACTGACCAATTCGATCGCAGAGCAGACGAGGTTGAACGCGGTCAATGGAGTCGACCGGATTGGTGATATGAGACGACATGCGAAGAAGGACGCCTATCAAGTTACATTTGTCTCAGCTAGGCATAGAAGGTAAGTGCAGGGGAACGAGACATCGACTGACGAGCGGGGAATCTGAAACGAAAGCAAAGTGGTAGGGGTAGATCCGACTATGGCCACGGTACGGCGGTAGAGGAAGCAACAGGTAATGGAGAAGGGCACGAACAGTGTAGAGTAGAGAGGACAGGAGGTCGACGAAGACGGGGGAGGAAGGAGGAAGAAGCGACGAGGTCAAAGCTCGGGGAGACCCGAGAGACCGGGTCGGGTGAAATGAACCAGTGCAGGGGCTGAGATAGAATGAGCGAAAAGCTCAAAGAAGCAGAGAGACAAAGGGTCACTCAGATGTCAGCGGACGATCGAAAAAAAGTCGGAAGAGATTCGAGCGGGAAAGCGCAGGAGCGCTGAAGATCCTTCAGTGATCGGACGAGAGAGAGAGTGAAGATTTAGTCGAGCAGCAGACAAGCAACGACTCGGGCGAAACGAATGTTACGTACACACGACAGGTCGTGAGGGATGGAGAAGAGTTCGTCAATGCGACGGGCGTAAAAAAGCACCGGAGAAATTTACGACCATAACGTCGGTTCAGGGGTCCGAGCCACTCCAACTCAACGCCATTTACATGTGATCCGGTGTAATCTTAGTAATCGATGCAGGGGACAAGTATCCCCGACGTTAGGTTTATAAATTACTCACGTGTTCGATAGGCGACTCTGCGGCCCTGAAGCCACTGCATTGCGCGATGCGGTGGGAGGAGCAAACAAGGCCATCGCGAGACTGCATTTTTCAAAGCATTGCCCTCCGGGCAGTCCTGGCCACAGCATGTAGATGTTCATATGCAAATCAGGTTGCTTATATTTGGCCACACAGTGCCAGGCGTTTAGTTGTTGGACTGGTGCGGTAGGCCGGGAGGCCGTGGAAGAGCTCGACCTCATCACTCCTACCCAAACCCCGTCGCTAAACGCCTCCAATGTGTCATAGTCTATGTAATTCAATAAGATCATACGAGGATGGACTCTACACACTAAGTCAGAATCAAGTCTATATTGAAAAATCCATCGTGCCGTGTTCAAGAGGCCAGTTCCATTCGGAAGACGTACCGTACTACATGGAATGCGACGCATTGGAGACATTTATTATCAGAGATTGGGCAGAAGTAGTGGGCCGTGATCGGGGGAGGGTCGCGTAGGAAACTATAGCTAGCTCCGGCCTTCTGGCCTACCGGAGGGAGAAGCCATCGTCAGATGTACTGGCCATTACAACAAATACCAAGAAAGACCTGATATACGCATTTTGATGGTCGCTCGCAGGGTGCCGTACCTGCTCAGTGCACCCGAACTTTCGAGCGGAGGGACTCATGACACCAGAATTTCGCGAGCACCGCTTTAAGCAGCTCGAAGAGCGGAAAATGCGAGCCTCTTTGGTCCCACCGTTGTCTACCCAGTCCCCCATCGCGTCCTGTAGGGCTCATATCTCCTGTCTAACCGACCGCGGAAAGATGGCGCAATGCTTTAGAGGGTTGTGCTGAACCGTAAAATTGCTCAAGGAGCCATCTCTGAGCGTATTCTATTACAGCTGGATTTAGTAGAACAACCAACGGGATTGCCAATCAAACTTCCCTCCCGTTGAGCGAGCGACCCACGTTCCATCCCGTGGCTCGGTCGGATCAATTTCGTGCCAAACTCAGGTCGGGCGCCGTCAGGCACGAGGCCACCAAACAAGAATTGTATATGGCTATAGAAGACTAGGGAAGCGACGATCCAGCCGAGCCGAGCCGAGCCGAGCCGAGCCGAGCCGGGGCTCCGGCGCATGCGGTATGTGAAGTAAGGAGGGGAGTCGAGGGTAAGCGATAGCGGGACAGACCGGCGAAAATAATCACAAATGGGAAATAAATTTTAGTGGACCCGGAAACGTGCTCAATGGGCGCGGGCCCAGGAGGGGTGGGAGGCTAATTAAGGGAACCTGGGGGACAGAGGTCAAAGCGTTAAGAGAAAGGGAGTGACTCAGCTCTAAAGAAATTCCGAGAAAAGCATTATATAGTCAATTACTTGTTGCAGTTGGGACATGAAGTTGAGAACTTGGCGAACCAAAGAGCCGAGGGGTGGGATTGCGCCCTGACGTGAAAGGCAACATGCAAGGGCACATAAGACCAAGGAGAGATGCCATTTTTCATTTCAAGCTCAAAGTTCCGGTCTAAGATATACTGCGGTCAAGAAAAAAGGGAAGAGATGAAGGGAAAGACGCGAATCGAAAGATATGACGAGGAGGGGCGGGGAGGGGGTCGAACCGAACGGTGGGAGGAGCAAACAAGGCCATCGCGAGATGCAAACTGTCAATTCGGGTTTGGAGACCTGGTCCACGCTGTGGCCAGGAATTTCGGGTTTGGAGACCTGGTCCACGCTGTGGCCAGGAATGAACGGTTCAAACTTGAACTCTCAACCAGTTTGAACCAGTCACCAAGCCCCTCCAGCTCTGCCCGATGGCTCATAATGAAGAGCTGACACTAGCCAGTGAGTCTTCTCTTCTCAGCTTTCACTCACTCTCACCAGAATAAGTGATTTATCCTGCAGGTGTCCGAACCCATTCAGGCCTGGATTGGTGACGCGCACGGGGCTGCTGGGTGTCACCGGCCGACTGCTGCGCGGGCTGCTTGGAATCGCTGGGAGCGACTTTTTGGCTTCGTATCCGGGTGGGGAACGAAAGTCGCGCTTCGGGGACTAGGTGTGAGCCTTCCGTCGCTCATATGTAGGTCTCCCGCGTTTGTTCGGAGCGGCTAGGGTACGCGAGTCGGGGTGGATGGACTCGTCGGAGATGCAGATTCACACTTCTCTTCGCCGAAACCGTACCACGAACTTTCAAGTGTTCTTCTCCATATGGGCCGCCCTCACCCTGCGATCTAGCCCCTCACAACCGCACAATCACACGACCTCGCAAGGCTCATCCGCGGGCACGAGCCTATCTCGCAATCATGAACCCGTTGGTCACAATTTGAGTGGTAAGCGCGTCTTTGCAAGTCCGAACCGTGATGCTGAATGTACGCTCGAGCCACACCTCTTCTACAGCTTACCCTACCAGGGGATTGATCTGGAGGTCAACCTGCAGGCCCTTTCCCCGCGTTATTTGCTTTTCGTCCACCCCCGCGGAGAAGCCCATCGCTCCGCTGGTCAGTATTGTCCACACCACTCTCGCTAGATCAAAACATTCAAGCACCTCATGATCAACTCACTGTAGCTGTTCGTTTTGCAGTGGCTGGGCCCTGCAAATGGCCCTGCCAGATCCCCTTTTCATCCTTGACACGTGGTTAGGTCTACTCTTGTAGTTCTCTTGTAATAGTAATAGATAAAATCGAATTCTTGTTGTGCATTTCCTCATATGTGCTGCATGTGCGTGCCGTGTACGGTCATAATCCGACAAACCTACAAGGCAGAACTGAGAGTTGATAGCCATACTGAGAATCCCATATTACTATTAAGCTACTATTCTGTTCTACTGATTCAGGTACGGTAGCTATGGACACTCAATAATTGGGGGGGTCACTATGGGACTATGCGACCTATGGGCACTATGGAGCGCTACAAAGTCACGAGTCTTTTTCCTGATGGCCCGCCCAGTCCGCTTGAATCCGTGGATGCTGGCTTTGTGTACAAAGAGCCCTGGATCTGACCACCAACAGCCTCTATTAAGTACAAATCAGCTTACTGATCTAATCCAGCCGGTTACCAATGGTGTTTTAGCTCTGAGTGTCGTCAAGTAGTCGCCTTGGTTTGCACGGAGGGACGACCAGCCCTAAACAATGACGTCACCACCAACGGTCAAGGAACACCCTATGTTAATAAAATACAAGGAATAATACCTACAGACATGTTTTGGGGGGTGTTTGGGGGTGGCAGACACGCAGAACCCCATCAAGAGCGTCAGTTACTCTTGCATTATGAGCTTTATTCACCGCTAAATCGCGCTGGTCAAGCCATCCGAACCATCCGACCATCCGACGGATTCAATCCATCGGATTGAGGCGTCTTCATACCTGGATCCGCATCCGAAATCCGAATCCGAAATCCGACGGATGCTTCGGATCATCCGATCCGATAGGAGCCCTAGTTCATCGACATCCCTCCCCTGGAGCTCTTTCCTGCAAGTCGGCGACGGCCTTTCCCGAATACTCGTTCCACCTTTTGCTCTCCGTCCCCCCAGTTACTCTACAGTAAATCCCGGAGGTAAGCGAGTCAAAGCCTCGCTTCCAGTGTCGTGTCATGGTTCCTCGCTGCCAATTTTGACGTCGACCAACCCATCTACAGAGGAGCCAATGGCAAGTCATCCGGAGCCCCCACTGATTGAAGCACCTTCGGCTTCCTTATCCACAACGTTGACTTTGCTGGTAGAAGCTTTCCACAGTCGATATTGCAATCTTGAACAGCGTGTTCAAAGGACCCTCCACGGGTCGTTTGGAGACACAACAGTCATTGAACGGACACCTTTCGAACCAACATCATCGCTTTGTTACAACGCGAAGTTGCCCAGACCTACGAAGCATCACTCGACGCCTCTCACCACGGCGTACCGGAAGTGGTTCATGTGGAACGGACGGGGCGACGAGGACGACCGCGGATCATCATCGACCCCAACTTCCTACAACAGGCGGTGGCCTACCTCGGTACCTCCAAGATCGCTTCCTTCGAGTTGGTCGAAGCAAGGTTCGGAGCACCCTTCTCGAGTACGGCCTGGTACAACCGGGATGAAATCCGTTCCCTGCAGTTAGTGAAGCCAGCCCGGATCTTCCTCACAATACTTACGGTGTCAACAGTCCTGAAGATGCCGAGCTCGACGCAGCCATCGTCCAGATCCGCACCCACTTTCCCAACACGGGTCTTACCATGCTGGACGGCATGTTGCGCCGCGATGGAACCCCAACTTCTCGTCCGCGCATATCCGCTTCGCTTGTGGGGATTGACCCTGTTCGTCGCGTCTTTGAGCGTGTTCGCATCAAGCGTCGCAAATATCAGGTTCCAGGTCCAAACGCCCTTTGGCTTCACGATGGCCAGCATGGTAGGCTTCTCCCAGTACGATGAGCGTCTGTCCAGCTGGTGGCTCATTTGTCTTGACTCCCTCTAAGCTTAATTCGTTGGGGAATCGTGATCCATGGTTTCATCGACGGTCATTCCCGCCTCGTTGTTGGCATTGCTGCTGCCAACAATAACTTTGGATCGACCGTCCTCAACCTTTTCCTTCGTGCTGCCCACCAGTATGGAGTTCCATCACTACTGCGTGGCGACCATGGGACGGAGAATATCCAAGTCGCCGCATACATGGAGGTGCGCAACGGAGTTCGACGTGGGTCGTACATCTGGGGAAGGTATGTTGAGGGCTCCATACTCCTTCCCATTGCTGATCCCTGGGCCTGTAGGAGCGTTCAAAACGTACGGATCGAACGACTTTGGGTAGACGTCACTGTCCAGTTTGGCGCCAAGTGGCATTCTTTTTTTGAAACCCTTGAGGTCAAACACGGCCTGAACATCAACAATCGCAACCATCTTTGGCTGCTGCACTACCTCTTCCTCCCTGATACCAACGCCGACTGCACATTCTTTGCCGAGTCCTGGAATCACCACCGCATCGAGACCCCTGGCCAGCCTGCTCGAAGTCCACACGATATGCGGTTCTTCGATCAATTCACTCATGGCGTAAGGGGAGACAAGCTGAATATCGCGGAGTTAGAAGAGTTTGGCGTTGACTGGGAAGGGTTGCGTGAAGTGCAGGTCCTCTCCTCATGGCAGGGAAACAACGGGGCTGAAGAAGGAACGACCTCATGGGTAAGACGTGCTGGTGCAGCACCTGATCTGTCAGATGTGCCAGTTCACCCTCCTGGCATGGACTCTCTGACAACAGTTGATGTGACTCAGCTTCACGCTTACATCTCTAACTTTCTCACTGTGTATGACCCGGTGTCCTTAGCGTCTCGTTGGGTGAATGCCTTGGCTATTGCGCGAACCTGCTCACCCAATTTTTAGTAGACTATCTCGAGAATGTTATTAATATTGAACATTTGGCTATATTAGATAAGAGGGGAGATGAAGCTAGTATAGGAATGTGAAATCAAGCCTTCTTCCTCACTGCAAGCTTCACTGTACGTGCCTGCTCCATGGCCTGCTCCTTTGCCCATTGAACCTCGATACGCTGCTTGATCCAAACCAAGAACTCTTCATCTGAAAGTTCTAAAAACTCCTTGACGCCGATTCCAGCTTGGAGGGCAGTGTTGTAATCAATAAATCCAGTAAAGATGAATCGTACGCCTTTCACCTGCTCTGTGAAATGGACGAGTTTCGCAGCCTGAACAAGGATGACAGTGAATGGGCCAAATGGGATGGCTAGCTTCACATGAGGTAGGCAGAAGCGCCCTTCTGTAAACCTCTCAAGTGTCAGAAGAAACGCGTATAGCTGGGATGGGTCACCGTCCAAATGGGCGAAGTGGCCTACTCCCCAGCGAAAGGCGCCAACATTGAAAAGAGGGGTCCACATGAGGTTAGGCGTTAGGGGGTCATTATCCCTGCATGCCAGACGGACGTAGAGGTTGATCCTGTAAAAGTAGGGTCAGTCACCGGTGTCCGTTGAATAACACAGACAAAGGATGGTACCGGCTCGCAAGCTTGTAGTAGCCTGGGTCCAATTGCTTGATCAGAGCTGTGATTGGCTTGACAGCCAGCTCTGTCACCAGTCCTGCAAACTCGTTCAGGGCAATCTTGGCCTCTTTGGATTGGTGGAAAATGACGGAGGTCATTCGAGGAACATGGCGATATTTTGACCAAGCGCCCACATGCCAGGACCTAGTCTCGCCACGGCGGCATCGGTCCCCTCCAGTGAGGACTCTTTGCAAGTTGGCAACAGCCTGACAAAGCCGGAGCTCATCTTGCACCGGAAGGTTGAGTTCATGGCGGACCAGAGCGAAATCGGGTTCGAACAGTTGAGGAACATAGGGCGTGACTTTGGGGACTTCACATGCGGAGTCACACTTGTCGCAACTGGGAACATCTTCATGAAGAAAAATACCATCTTCACGCACTTGGATAGGGTGAGGGATCTGGGCAGCAAGGGATGCACCGAGGTCATCTGGATCATGGTCAAAATCGTCCAATTTAGAGCCATCACGTTGAAGCAAAAAAATCCCCTCCGCTGGAGCCTCAGTGTAATTCCTGGATTCCAGATTCCAGCCTTCCAGCGACTTGGCTACTGCTGCGGTACTGGGTCGCGCTTGTCCCTCGAAAAGGTCTAGTTGCGACGTTGGAATCTCTTGGAAAAAGCCTATTGTTGATATCAGCGTTAGACGCATGGTATTGACATAGAATATGATCTTACTATTCTTAGATGGCAATTTAATGGACCATTTTCGGATTTTCTTGCCAAAACGACGGGCCCCAGCTTCTAGGGTTCGATTGTGTTGTGATTGTTTCTTTTGCAGTGACTTCGTTGGGTGAGCCTTGACAGGAGAGCCTAGCCCACTGTTTCCATGCTTGAGGCGGAGCTTTTTCCTGGCGTTCTTCCTCAAAGGTGTTGTTCTGGTGGGATAAGTGTCGTGAGCCCCTCGAAGGTTTTAGAAACAAACGTCAAGTCACTTACCGAGGTGCTGGGAGATCTGCTTCTGTTAGCAATGTCCGAGGGATCGGGGAGGTATAAGGCTGAAGGTGGGGGCTTGGGGTAGACATTCGAGGTTTTGGGGAGGACAGGTGTTTGGACAAACAAACGGCAGGAGAGAAAGAATAGAATACTGTGAAGATAGGAATGCTGTAACGAATGCGTCAATAGAAGGAGGGAAGTAACTGTAATGTTCTAAATGAGAGTGAGTGGGGGGTTTTGTCTGGACGACGAATTTTGGGAGGGCACGGACAACCTCCCCACGGCCGAGTTCGAGCATGTGCATCCAATGACCTCTTGCGGCCGGAGACTGTAACGCCATCATGAGAGCAAAAATATGTATTGTGGATCACTATCAGCAAAGACTTATACAGTTGAGAGAAGGCACTATCGAACTAGCAAGCAATAAAAGCGGGGGGGAGAGCGTCGTACATTGAATCAAGTTCCGTCGGATCCAAGTTCATCCAAGGCACCGTGTTTTGCAGGCCGGTTGCTGTCTGCAATGGTGCAGGAGGGTGCAGGAGGGTTGGTGTTCATACCCGGCATGTCAATGTCCATAGTTGGTGCATCTTAATAAGCTGACAGTCGGCGGTAGCTGCAGTCCTCGTCCTCTACTTAACCAACCGCTCCCCTTCCAAACCCCAATTCAAAAAGCCCGCCTTCCAAATTTGTCCCGATCTTGGGCAGCCCCACGGCGGCGTTGGAATATGTGGGCGTTGGCACTGTCCGTGGTGGGTTGTAGCGCACGAAGGTGACCATACCGAGGTTCTGGTGGACCTTGGGGCAGGGAGAATGGGCTGGCCGTGATGGTGGGTGCTGCGTGGATGGTCCGCGGTTGAATGTGGAGCTGCGGTGGTGGCTGATGGACCCCGTTTGCATATGGAGGTTGGACGTTGCCGTAGTCAGCGACGACACGCTCATCTGAACGACGCCTTGAGCGTCTCGGTGACTTTGGAGGCTGCACCCGCGCAGCAGCCACGCAATGCATCGACGACGTGGAAGCCGACGAGCTTGGCGTGTTACTGCTGCTGGTGACAGCCAAGCGCCCGCTTTGAAGGAGTGCTGTCGTCGTAGTTGCCAACGACCCGACGTTTTCTCCCTCTCTCCGCGCACGCAATCCTTCGACGTGCCCCCCGGAACCTGAGGCTAAAGACGGGTGATTTGACGGCGAGCTTTTAACGATGACTAGGAAGTCGAGTACGGATGCGATGGCTTTCGAGCCGGTTTCGGTCGAGGCGGAGGAGCAGGGTGTCTTGGTGGTGGTTGTATCGGTGCATGAGGCGGCGGTGGTGGCGCGGTCGCTTGGCTTCGGGGTTTCCGAGGTGGCTAGGCGGTCATGGCGCGAGCGACACGGGCAGGTTTACGGCGGTGTTGTCTGGGGGACGGAAGAACGGGTGGTGACTCGGGAGCGGAGATTCACCTGGAGTCGCACCTTTCCAAGACGAGGACCTTGTTACTGCAGGTGAACGAGAGGTGCGGGTGGTCGCTAGAGCCGAGTGCGCGGGTGATCGTCCGGCGCCGTCGCTGCTCTCGTCGTTCGCGCGAACCTTTCGTGGCACTGCTCCCTCCTATCCCTCCCAGGGTCTGCCAGAGCAGGTGACGAAACGGGTTTGAAGAGAGGTCTTGCCTTGAAATTTGTCGGCCGCCAGATGATGACACTCCGGGGTCTGGCGACGGTTGGCTCGACCGACAAACCTCATACGGGAGTGGTAGGGCGCGTCCGCACCATCTTAGGAACTCCCAAGGCGGCCATCGACACCAGAGAGGCGGGAGACGAGACGCTAGCGGATGCAGCGGAGATTCGACAGGAGGATGGAGGGTTGGCTAGGTCGAGTTGATGAGCTCACCACGACGATACAACACTGGTGCTCTGTTGCGGAGTGGGATCGCGTGTCCGAGGTATCACTGCTCCTTCCTATCGCCCCCTCGTCGTGCGCGGCGGACGCAATTACGCGATGTGAGAAGAAGGTCGAATTGGGCCGTCAGACGCTGGAAATAATTCACCCACGCAGTCGTAAGAGTGCCGCCATTCCAAGTTGCGGTTTGCGAACGTCCCGAATGCAGTCTAAGGAAACATTAGTATTTAGCGATTTGAATTGGAAACTACAGCCTCAATACACTTACCAGATGCAGGCGGAAGGTGGTGGGCCACGAGAAGTCCTGTCGAGAAGGTCGAAAACGACGGCGAGGGTCGAGAGTCTTAGCCAAGCACGTGGACCGAGCCAGGAAACGCATGAGCAACGTTGGGAGACGGGACGAGTTGTCGTGACGAGTAGTTTGGGCGTTGCCGAAGGCTTGGAGGATCGGATTGGTGGCGAGCATCTGCTGCTCGACTTCCATCGGCTCCTTGACTTTACCGCGAACTTTTGAGCCGTCAGCGTCGCCGTTGACCAACGCCAAGAAACGCATGATCAATTTCTCCTGTCAAATAAGTCCCCTTCGATCAATTCACCGCGCGGTTATAGCGCGTCTTTCCAACCAAGACCTACGGATTCAGTCTTTCCAGCACCAGACTCTCCTTCATGATACGATGATGGTCTGGCCGATGTATATAGAGAGAGTCACGGTAGGATTCAGAAAGAGAAACAGCGTCTTGAGAGCGTCTTGAGAGTGTGAGAGGAAAGCGCTGGGTGAGGGCGAGTCAGGAGGCTTGCTGAGAGAGTCGAAACGGATCATGGCTGAGGATGTTAGGGACGTTGACGGTCCGGCGGGTCCAGGAAGGGCGTCGTCGAGGTCGGTAAAGCAGCGAGAGGTCGAGAGGGGTGGTGTCGGAAGGTTAAAACCAGCGGATGGCAGCCGAAAGCGAGCGAGCGGTCCGAGAACAAGTCGGTTGAACTCAAGGCGGCCGAAGCATTCAGCTTCATCGTCGCCGAGGATCCCGAACGTTGGGGAGCGCGATCGCGAATCAATGAGGTGGATGGGGATCGTTGAAGAGCGTCGGGCACCGCAAAGCGTTCAGGCTCCTACGGCTGCGGCAGAAACGTCAGCGGCGACTTTCATCATGCCACGAAAGCAAACTTACCTGAGCCGTCGACCTTGTCTTTGGTGTAGTGGTCGGCGGGGTCGGGTCGGTGGAGGTGAAGGGCGGCGGTTGGCGGGCGGTTCAGTTTGAAACGGTGTCGCGTCAGTCTAGATTCAGAGCGGCCTTTTCCGGTGGAGAGGGGACGTGTTACATACTAGATGCGAGGGCATCCATCCTCAGCGATATGACAGGGGTAGTTGAAGAACGAAGAGGCGAACCGAGCTGGCGAGCTGGTATCGAACGGCCGGGGGGGGGGGAGGAGAAACGGAGCAAAAAGACTGAGATGTTCAAGACCAGAGCCCAGTACTCCTGTCCTGACCCCATATACCTCAACCCTCAGTAATAGCGAGGTTCGCGGCCAGGCGGCCACACCCCAAGCGTTCCTGCAGGAGGCGGGGAGGAAGGGGTGGGTTGGTCATGCAAAAGTGTCGAGCTGTGCATCCGTCAAATTCCACATTTCCACTGCCCGGTACACCTCGACCCTCAGTAATAGCGAGGTTCGCGGCCAGGCGGCCACACCCCAAGCGTTCCTGCAGGAGGTGGGGGATGGGGATGGTATAGATGGAAGAGGAGAATTATGTAAACAGGCTTGATTCGAAACAGCGCACGATCACGTGACCAACATTCCGCGCTCATCGCCCCAAATTACTGGGCACCATGATATACCGTGGTGTTTCACCTCAAATTTGTTGACGTCGCAGTGTTGTATGATACCCATTGTGCACTCCAAGTTGTGGACATAAGAGGCAGGCAGGGAAAGGCCGCATCCTAACGCCATACATGATGACAGCTTGTTCGCTCAATTGACTTCTACGGGTATTATAATCGTCGTACTACAGGTGGCAAGCAAGGTTGACGGATCGAAACGAAATAGGGCAAGGAAACGAGGGGACATAGCGAGTTAGGCAGGGACGAGAATCGAATGTCAATTCTTATTGTCTCTCGTCGAAGCACGCGGAGTAGCAGCCATGTCCTCGGTGACATTCGAATCTGTCAGTAGGACGGGTAAGCATCAGATCGACCGAGTCTCCTAGAAAGGTGTCAACCAATTGCGCCTGCTTACCTTCGAGGTTAGAATGTGACACCGAGTTGCTTGATGCATTGGGGTGTTTAAATAGCTCCATGGGGTTTGAAGGTCGCGGGGCCATCCTGACGTGCTTGGTGGACTTCATTGCGGACATGCCACTTACTGACAGGGATCGGCGACCGTGAAGGTTGACGGTGTCGAGGAGTGGCCCCGCGCGAGATTCAACGACGGGTTCGGCAATGGAGGACGAAGCAATTGAGGCAGTCGAGTCGGGAACTGAAAGGGTTCGACCCAAGCCAGCCCGCGACGGGAAGGGGGTCATACCGCCCGTGCCCCGAACCCTAAATTTGCGCTTGAGCTAGGGGAAACAATCGCGAGTTAGCGACAGCTCAAATGAGCGGGAGGGCTCAGTCTTACCATTTCCAGCTCCTGCTGCTTCAGGTCCAAGGCGAGGTTCAAGCCATCCCTGTCTTCTTCCAGGCTCTCGAGCTTCTTGCGCAGCTTGGTGATCTCAATCTCCTTGTTCCCGCTTCCCCTCTCGAGGTCCGCAATCCGTCGCCTTGCCCGCTCAGCTTCCTTCTCCAGAGTTTCAATACGACGCTGCGCCTCACTACTGTCAAAACTCTGGCGCTCGGCGTGCTCCTTCTCGTACTCCAACGCCTCGATGTTCTGCTTTAGACCTTCCACCTTGGATGTCAAGAACTTGAGACGATCTTCGGCAGCCGAACGCTTGACGCCGCTCTCGTCGAGCTGTGCCTGCAAGTCGTCAAGCTGGCTGCGATATGACTGTTCTCGAGATGCAAACTCTTCCTCTGCGTCGCGATGAGCGGACGCGAGGCGATCGAGCTCCGATTTTTGGGTGGAGCGCAGTCCATCTGCCTCCTCCCGCAAATCGGCCAATTGAGCTTCCAACTCTTGTTCCATAGATGTTGCTTGCTCCTCAACAACTTCGCGGGCTCGGAGATGCTCCCATACTTTGGCCTGAAGCTCCTTGATGGTCTCCTTGGCCGTTGCGAAAGCGGATGCAGAGATCGTCAACTGGCTATCGGCCCCCGACAGAGAGGCGGCTAGACGTTGAGAGTTTTGCTTCTCAGCTTCGAGTTCTAAAAGAAGCTGTTGAAAATGAGGTGCAGCGGGATAATAATACATGTGAGCTTGGAGCGTCGTTGGTAGTGGGAGATATTCACCTGGTCGCGCTCTCGAATGACCGCCTCTAGCTGCTGACTCTGCCTCAGGAAGACCTCGCGGTCAACCTAAATAGCAAAGCGTGAAATACACTTCTTTGACGGCTGGTCGGGAAATAGACTCACATTCGAATGGCTAGTTTCTGATGCGGCGGCTTCGGCATTGGACAAAAGATTGCTTGTGTGAGCGGAGCAAGAGCCGTAGTCCTCCAGGACGTCTTGAACGTTGGCCAACGGCACATTGTCCTTCTCCGCTTCCCTTTGCGAGCGTTCGGCCATCTTCTCGGCTTGCTTTAGTTTGATGGAGAGCAGTTCCATGTAACGTTCTTTCGCCGAGAGGTCTTCCTCGTATTGAGCGGCGATGGCCTGTTGGAGGTGAAGTAGGGACCTTAAATGGTCGTTTTCTGCCTCGAGCGAATCGGGTGCTGCGGATAAGCGATCGGTCGTGCTGGATAAAATAGAGTAAAAAGTGACGCTGGTCATCGTGGTGTCGCGGTTCAGGGAGACTAGGAGAGTGAGCGTGTCCTCCGAACACGAACAAAACAGGAGTTCCCACGATATCCCATTTTAGTTTTGTTTTGTTTTCAAGTTTTGCGTCACGGGGACAAGGACCCCGTTAACACCGTACCGTCAATAGGGGGTTTCACGTTGGCAAATTCCTCGCGAAATTCGGTCGGTGATTCTGACCATAATTCAAGCTCGAATTCATCTCGAATTACGTGTCACGCCTGAACCCCCTTTCCCGTTCGTCCCAAAATTTCTTTTGGTGATCTTTAGTCGTACATAGTTCGAATTTTTTCTTCGCGCTTCGCGCCATTCTGTCCGAATTTCGCCTCAGACGCACACTCCCATTTTACCGAACCTAATCCACCCCATCCCCCAGATCCGTGCGCCTTTGTCAGCAAGTTCTATTGTTTGTTCGGTTTGTCTTGGTTCGAGTGGAGGTCAACGGTGGAATTTCCACGGTTCCTGTTCGTGTTGTGACCAGCGCGTTCGTTCGCCCAAGCAACCAAGTCGCATCTATCAGTGCTAAGCAAGATGCCTATTCAACGGATAGAAGTCTGTGATTTCAAGTCCTATCGGTGAATCCTCCTGCTACCTAGAAGTCGGATCCAGGACTGAGCCCGTTTTACCATCCCACCACAGAGGACATCACGTTATTGGGCCTTTCAGAGATTTCACCAGCATCATGGGCCCCAACGGCTCTGGCAAGTCGAACCTTATGGACGCGATATCTTTCGTCCTGGGCATCAAGAGCGCGCAGCTTCGAAGTAGTCAGCTGAGAGCCCTCATTTATCGAGGTCGCAAGCTCGCGAGGGGAGATTCCGCCACACCCGATGACCAGGAAGTCAACGGCGACTCCGGAGAGGGCACCGCAAAGAAGGCGCTGGTCATGGCCGTATACTTTGACAACGAAGGCAACGAGTTTCACTTTCAACGAACGTGAGTGGGGGGAGACCAGATCCGCGCGTCGGGCCCTCCGCTGAGATGTACGCAACCATCCAGTATCACGACAACAGGCAGCAGCGAGTGAGAGAGCCCTGCGAGAAGGTTGCATCACAGATATTGCAAGGGAATGTAGTCGATTACTGCCTGGAGCCCTTGAGTGCTGGGTAGATTTCCGCTTCCGTGCTTGCATTATCAATTGAACTCCGGCAAGCCCATCATCATCGACTTCTCGGCAGCTTGGTGCGTAAATTTTTATCTTACTCTTACCCACTGAGACAGTTCACATTAGCTGAACCAATGAACCCAGGTGTGGGCCATGCAGATTTATTGGCCCCATTTTCGAGAAGTTCAGCAACGTGGAGGAAAATCGTGGCGTTGAATTCTATATGGTGGATGTGGATGCGGTATCGGTACGGGACAAGTTCCTCCGCACTCGACTTCGAAAGGGTCTGTAATTCTTAAATAATTTCTCGGTTCAGGACGTCGTCCAGGAAGTAGGAATCAAATCCATGCCAACCTTTGCGGTGTTCAAAGATGGAAACAAAGTCGATGAACTAGTGGGCGCTAACGAGTCAGGTCTACAGGTGAGCCTTCCAAGGAGGTTCCTCCTTGAACGAGTACCGATGCGTATCCCTTCGATCTAGACCCCAGTCACGAACGCCAAGTCGTTGTGCTAGCCGGTCACGGATTCCCCGAACCAAGCGCGACCTTGAATGATACGATGCAGCAGATCGTGCTTTTAAGACCTGTCGGCCTGTGACTTGTCTATCTTCGAGAGCTTCGTGGCACACATATAAATTGAAATTATTCATGAACTTCCCTGAGCGCGGTTGCATATTCGTCCATTTTGGACGGCGCTGCATCGGAAAGGCGATTTCAGTTCGTGGACCGCATCCAGCTCCTGTACCGGTTCGTGGCTTCATAGAAAGTAAGTATCAGATCTTTCTGCTTCATCCACGCTGTAAAAGAACTCGGGCAGCGGCTCGTGAATGGTTTGAAGGTTGAGGTCGGGTAATCTCTTCGTCAGTGCGAATGGCATGGCGTCGCTGAATTCGACTTCAGAAAACGTACCGAACCCCTCGCTCGAACTGTTGCATAACGTAATCGACGGAGGGGGGTTGACTTTGATGGACCTGGCTCTCGGTCTTGGTGCTGGCGAGACTACACTTGTTCATAGTATGGGCGGCGTGAGAATACTTACACCGGTCAGCCTCAGTTTCTAGTTTCTACATGAGCCCGGCCGGCAGTTGGCAAGGAAGCTGGTCGGCAGTCGGTTGACGCACTGTGCACACGAGGCTTCCCCAACACCTTTTTTCCGCTCGAGATAGTACCACTCAGGAAGCAAGTACTGGGCAACATGACAGAGTACGCAAGATATCCATCAACCGGCATTTTCACGCGATAAAAATTGGTTTCCGGAAGGGGATCGTCTGACTTTGAAAGGCACGACGAGCGTGAAGTTGTTTGATTCGGCCGAGGTTCCGGATTCCACACCCTAAATCATCGGGCGACACGATCGATATCGTGTGTGGTTTGGAACGACCTAGCCCTTGCCATTTGGTCTTGATACGGAAAAACGTGCTTGGGCAAGGTCAAAGCTACTCGTGGGGCCGGGAGAGAAGCAAGCCTCATGAGACCGAGGTCCAACATCGGCCCCAGATGGCAAGTCTCGACCTCCGAAAATAAATTGGTAGTTCCACCAGGGAGTTTTTTTTTTTTGGCAGCCTTTGAATTATGGCATTCCTATGGCATTCCAAGTGGGGAAAAATTCCCGCGCGAAATTTTTACCCTAGCCCCCTATAAAGGGGTGTTTTGAGCATTCCTTCCGGATATGGGGAAAAAATTGTGCGGGGAGGGGTTCAGAGGGAAGAGTCACAGGGTGAAGTCTCGCGGCAGACATCAAAATCGCGCGTCGGGTCAAGAAATATCTCGGGCGCCCACCAAATATCGCGGTCGCCCCAAAAATGTCTCATGGGCTAAAGATTCCTCAAGTAAGAAAGCTACTCATTGTCGTTGTCGTCGGCGCTGCCGCTTCGAATCGCAAGACAACCCAGCGCCAACCTCCAGCTTGCGACCATAAAAAGTAACTAAGATAGTAGAGTGAGCGAAACGTACAATAATAGCTTTGAGAACAAATAAAGGATTGTACAACGACTTGGTCAACAGTTAGAGTGTTCGAATTCTACAAATTAGAGGGTCGATGTACCATAGATACGTGTCCTAGTAGCACAGCACAATATAGAGATTCCTCATTCCCCAGCTACTAGATTGCTCTACGGAAAAGGTTCTAATCCTAGAAAGATGAATAAGGGTGATCGTTGGTGCTTGGCGCAAACATAACTATTGTGGTCATTGTGTTGAACTCCGACCAAAACGACAGCGCCGACGACAACGACGGTGAGTAGGAGTAGCTCCATCTGTAGCCCGCGAGATATTTGATGGTCTACCGCGATATTTTCTGACCGACCGCGATATTTCCCGACCCGACGCGCGATTTTTCTACCCGACGCGCGATTTTTCTACCCGACGCGAGACTTCACCCTTCGATCCCTCCTTCGAACCCTGCCCACGCACATTTCCCCCCATATTTGGACTTAGGCTCAGGGATGCCCAGAACAGCCCTTTATAGGTGGCTAGGGTAAAAATTTTGCGCGGGAATTTTTCCCCACTGGGAATGCCATATTGAATAACAGTGCACAGGATGACGTCGCCGCGAATCTTCTAATGTGGCTTGAGCGGAAGCAACACGACCGAAAACGGACAATTACTAGTGGGCCCTGACTTTAGACAAGCCTGTGTGAGAAACGCCTTCGAATTCAGGTCCTACCCAAGGCAGGGTGTTCTAAATGAAAAAAGCTGTCGGCATCGCGCTCCCCGCCGAAGCAACAGTCCATTTCATACTACATAATATACCAAAAGCCACTCGGGCTCCACGTCGAGGATCCCCCAAGAAGCCACCGACGCCTCCAACCCCCTTCCTCAGTAGCCCACCTCAGCAAGATTCCACCGGACGGTATACTTTATATTAGTCACGGGGTTTCGGCGGAGTCTAATCTGCAGAATTGATATCTTGGGGGCATTTCATGAACAGCGACCTACATATTTGATATCGCGAAAGGTCGGTAACCTGGCCCTCGTATAGAACCACGCAGCTTGCTGACCGGCGGAGACGGGATATGAACAGCCGTTCTGAGCAGAAAAAAGGCCTTAATTTTGGGTTCCAAAACGAAGCTTTTCGGCATAGAGGGAGTGTCAACGAGGCTTCAGTCGGCATGTAGTTCAAAGGTGGATAATCGGGACGCCAATCGGCGATCCATACATGAAAGTGGGCAGAGCATGATTACCTGCAGATCCAATAGTTCTGGGCCACTCTTCATCTATAACGGTTTTTTTCATAGCCCTTCCCTCCGCTTAACCTCCGTAGGGGTAGGAGCCTAGTCTCCGGTGCAGACTGATAACAACTTTGGGGGGAGGTAAGTTAGTAGGAGCCTGGTCCTATCAATCCTCAGCCCACGGCTTCGCCAATTACGCCTCATGGATGAAAGGGTATCCACATTAATTGCTGATATCCAGCCGTTCAAATGATACGAGAACATACGTGTCATCGTCGGCTCTCGACCAGATCCCGTCAACCGAATATTAATGCGCCCATATATAAAGCGAGCTGTCCGACAGCTCGTTCAGAAGCAACAGTTAACGTCAAAATCTCTTTCACTTTCTTAAACAGCCTCAGACTAGCAGTGCACAGGATGACGTCACAAGACTTTTCATGTGGCTTAGGAAGAAGCTCACGGCCGAGAACGGGCATGACTGTTTTGGACAACCCGATTGTGAGAAACGCCTTCCAGGTCCTACCCGAGGCAAGATGTTTGAATGAAAAAGAAGCGTTCGCACCCCACTCACCGCCGAAGCGACAATCCATTAATATTGAAGCCACCAGTACCCGGGCTCCACATCGAGGTTCCCCCCAAGAAGCCAGCGACGCCCTTCCGACTTCGCCCCCCGATTCCTAGGTAGCCCACCCCATCAGACCTCCGTGGAGGGTATACTTTATAAGGATCATGAGCTTGAGGCACGGTTTAACCCGCAGGATTGATACCTTCGGCATGTTACCCGCATAATTCATAAGGAGAAAGCTCGATAACCTGGCCCTCCGCAAAGGGCTACGTCTACTGACCGGCGGCGACGCGATATGAATAACTCTCCTGAGCAAAGAACGAGACCACGACGTGAGGATTTGGGGTTCTAAAATTAGCTTTTCGGCGCTGGAGGAGCGTCAACGAAGCTTCCCTGAGTGCATCCTTCAAAAGTGGAAATGGGAATGCTAATCGGGGTCAATGCTTGAGGTGGCCAGACCAAGGTTACCTGCGAAGCTGATGGACCTTGGCTACTTTTCATCTATTACGGTAACTTAACTTCCGCAGTAGTGTGGTAGGTGCGTGGTCCTATTGATCCTCAGCCCACGGCTTCGCCGACTACTCCTCCCGAAGAAAAGGGGAAAGTAATTATCGATCTCGAGCCGCTTAGCTCACATAAAAATATACGCGACGTCATGGGATTTATCAGATCCCATTAATCCAATGTGCTAGTCTATAAGGCAAGCCGTCCGACAGCCTGCTCAGAAGCAACAAACCAACGTCGAAAACCTTTCCACTTTCTCAAAGCCCCTTCTCCACAACACTTGTTCGTAGATTCTAAATCAACATGCCTGTTACCCCAATTAACTCCATGGAAGAGTACACGACCACGGTGCGTTCTGTTTGTTTTTCTGCGCTAGCCCAGCGGGTTAACGACCCCTCTTTTAGATCAAATTCAGCAATCCCGTCATCATTTTCTTCTACATAAATGGGTGGGTGGACCTTTATTTTACTTTTGGTTACGGAGGCGGATCACCATAGCTGACAAAAAAAATATATAAACAGGTCCGAAGAATGCGATATGATCAGCAGCGTATTGGAGCATATGAGCGATCAGCCGGGGCTTAGTGGTGGTGTGACTACTATGTGTAAAGTGGATGTGCAAGGAGCACCCGTACGTGGCTAGTTCTACCACGCCCATCCTGAAAGGGTTCGTTAATCTTACTTTCTTTATTCAGGACGTCGCCCAAGAAGCAGGGATGAGACCTCCGCCAAGCCTCATACTCTTCAAAGACGGAAACAAAGTGAATGAGTGTATGGGCGGCCTTGACCCTCTACCTTTCTCGGTGAACGTTCCAAGGCGCTCCTCCCTTTCCTGGGTACTGATGTGTATTTCTTCCATCTAGAACTTAGTCCTACAAGACAAGATGATGGTCTAGGTCACGAAGTCCCTAGAGCGGGCGCGACCCTCAACGATGTGATGCAGCGGATCGTGCTTTTTAAGTTCTGTTGATTTGTAATTTGTTAATCTTCGAGGGCTTTATGGCACATTTATGAATTGAAATTATCCGTGAACTTTTCTGAGTATGGTTGCATATCCGCGCATTTTGGACTGCGCTGAGTTAGAAAGGCGGTTTTAGCTCGTGGACCGCAACTGGCTCCCGCACCGATACATAGCCTCAGAGCAAGCGAGGACCAAATCATTTAATTCTTCTGAGTGGTAAAGGAAACGACGCTGCGACTCGTGAATGGTTTGAAAATTCAGGTCGGGTAGTCTTCTCATGACACCACGAACGGCATGACGTCGCTGAAATCGAGTTCAGAAAAGGTGCCGGATTCCTTGCTCGACCTCTTTGACAACGTAATCGATGGAGGGGGTAACTTGGATGGATGTGGCTCTTGGCCCTGGTGCTGGCGATCGACCGGACTCACTGTCATAAGAACGGCTTGAGCCGTCGAGGGAAGACTCGCACCCGTAGTCGCTCCAAAATCAATCCCGAGTTCGAAAAGATTTGCGGCCGAAAGTTGGCGAGGAAGATGATCGGCAACCGTTTGACTGGCCGTGCAAATGAGGCTTCCCCGACACATTGTGCGCTCGAGGTAGTAGTAGCACCTGGGAAACAAGTGCAGAATGATATAACAAGTATGCAGAATTTCCTTCAGATCTGATTTCTTGCGCGATGCAAAATAGGTTTCCGGAAAGGGAGCGTCTAGATCTGATGTTGAGAGGCGCGACGAGTGCGGAGTTGCCGGATTCGGCCAAGGTTCCGGATTCCCCGATAACAGCGCAATCGATGACGTAAGTGGTTTGAAGAGGTACTTATCATCTCGAAGCCGAAGAAAGTGCTGCTTGTGTATGGGGAGAACTGCCTGCGGAGCTGCGGGAAAGCCTTCGAACCGAGGTCACAGATCGGTCCCGGTTGCGAATATTTAAACTCCGAAATTGGAAGATCTTTAAAGAACCTTTTTTGGTAGCCTTCGAGTCGCCCAGTGCATGCGATGTCGCTGAGGCAATCTTTTCATGTGGCTTGAGAAGAAGCAAAACGACCTCAACAGACATCGTTGTGTCGACATATCATCCCCCTTTCACGATAAATGCTTTCTGATGGAAGAAAAGTCTTAAATATCTCGCACACGACAATTGATTAGTCATATGAACAGGGACCGTCCCGCGTCGTACTGGGCGCAAAAGCGACACTCAATTAATATTAGTAAAGCCACCCGGACCCCTACCCGAGGATCCTATCAGAAGCCAACCACGGGTTTCTCCACCCATCTCGGGTTACCCGCTGAGCTGGTTGCCTTAGGACATGTTTAGATAAGTACCCGCATGATGGGCATTCCGGAAAGCGCGTGACCCGACCGTCGGAAAGAGCCAGGCCAGCCGAATATAGACGTCGTCGTGCGGTGTGATATGAACGGCCATTAAAAACAAAGATCCATGTCAGGATGTGAAAGCTTTGGGCGCCAAATGTAAGGGATTCGGAAGTGGAGGAGTGCCAACGCGGCTGCGATGGGGGCATAGACCGGAAACGTGGATAATTGGGCGCCAATTGGTGGTTTATAAACGGTGCGGCCGGAGCAAGGTTATCCACGAATTTGATATCTCTGCATCCTTTTTCTTTTTAAGATTATCAAGCTCTTTCTTTCCGCGTAACCTCCACAGGGGCTTGGTGGGACGGTGGTCCGACCTCAGCCCAAGGCTTCGCCCGATTGCGCCTCAGGGAGGAAATGGTGCTGTGTCCTCGAGGCGTCAGGGTCATACGAGGACGCTTATCACGTCATAGGATCAGGCTAGACTCATTAAATCGAATGCAGCTGTATATAAGTAAGCTATCTGACGGCTTTCTCAGGAATCTCAAATCGACGTCAGAACCCCTTTCGCTCTCCCAAAGCCCCTTCACCAGACCACCAGTTGCCCATCCGTGAATCCAAATCAACATGACCGTTACAGCAATACATTCCATGGAAGAGTTCAAGACCGCTGTGGGTTCTGTATTGCTTTCTTATGTAACCGCAATGTGCTGAGTGCGTATTCTCCTGTTAGACCAGTAGCGGCAAGGTCGTATTGATCGGCTTCGAGTCAACTGGGTGCGTGGATTTTTGTTTCACTCTTACCCTGACTATATCCGTACTAAACATTAAAAAAACAGGAGCAGACAATGTAGTGCAATCAGTCCTGTGTTCGAGAGGTACAGCAACCTTGATATAGTGAAAGGTGCTGGGTTCTATAAACTCGATGCAGAAGTATTACCAGTACGTGGCCAGTTCCATGCCACTCAATCCCGAAAAGGTCTCTTACTCTTAATTTCTCTGTTCAGGAGGTCTCACAGAAAGTAGGAATCAGAGCCATGCCAACATTTGTGGCGTTCAAAGACGGACAGAAAGTTGACCAGCTTGTCGGCGCTCATCCCATGGATCTACAAGTGAGTCATCCCTCTCAGTCTTTCCCTTTAACTCGGTACTTATGTGCATTTCTTCTGCATAGGATTTTGTCAGGATTAATGCCGCGTCACCCTCGTAGACCACAGATACCCCGAACCAAGCCCGATCTTGAATCATGCGATGAAGCAGACGGTGCTTTTGCGATCCGTCGACCTGGGTATTGTCTATATTTATGGGGTTTATGGTATATAGGTTTAAAATTATCTCTGAATCGTCCTGAGCGTGTTTGCATATTGGCCCATTTCGGACTGTAGAAAGTTGAGCTTTTGAGGGAGGTGATCGGCAGCTTTTTGCTTCGCGGTGCAAACGGCGATGACGCGGTCGCGTGCGTAGTTGCACTCGGGATGGGCGGATCACGCGCGAGAAGCTAGTACGGGATGACTTGACAAGTACGAAATCGAAAAGAGTGGGTGAAAGACGGATTAATTAACATGACGACGGCGGCTTGCGGCTTCGTGCGCACCCTCGAAATCTACAGCCAGTAGAATTCTGGCGCGCAAGCCCCTCGGTCAGGGACCTCCTGTCCCAAGTAACACTTCCAGCCACATGTTGGTAGATTTACTCCCACTGTTGGCTGTCCTGAGGTCTTCCTGCGGCTTGATGGGTCCGGAAGACTTAGGTCAATGGGTATTGGCGCACGCATGGCGGGGTTCATCCAAGACCCATGTACTCGTTTGTAGCGGAATTACTGTTTTAAATAATACGGGTGTGGATTTATCGGTCAAGGTGTAGCTGAGATCGCCATTGGAAAGGGAGAATGGGTCGATATAAGGGCCGGCGGCGAGGGAATTCAATCCCCCCTCCTTTGTAAGTGTTCTCCCTTGCAAGTTCTCCTCCATCCCGTCTCTTTGTGAACCTCCTTTGACATGCCATCTACGACAATCGCAACCTTATGCGACTTTAATAACATCGTAGATTACCTTCCTTCAATTCTTGGCCTTCGTCGTGCTAACGTACTCGCTTTTGTCAGATGAAACGGGAGAAGACCTTCTGTGTCTATTTCTTCGCGCCTTGGTATGCATTAAGCTCGGCTCACGGACATGTATTTGACAACTTAAGCAATCTCAGGGCTGGACCGCCGTGCCATTGGGCCTCAATTCGAGCGATATGGTGACGTACATACTTACCGTGGGTTCCGAGTTCGACAACATCAATGTCGACGCAGCATCTGTGGGTAGCGGGTTGTGTTTGGAACAATTAGCCCGTGCCGATAATCGTGGCTTGCAGGTTTGGTTCTTCAGCCGAGTCGTTCTCCGTGATGACGGCCAACATGAAATTCTCTTTCATCAAGACGCTACTCTTAGCCCACGGTGAGGCTTGACCCTGAGCATTCTAGTGCACCAGATGCCATTCTTAGCATTTGCTAAGCAGTTTCTTTCTAGACGTTTCCTTAGTTGAATTAATTTTGTGATTTATATGGAGCTTACATGCACTACGGACTTTCGTGCCGGGCTGAGCGTTGTCCAGAAGGCAATTTTGGCTGATGGAATCAGAACCACCGCTTCTCGAAAACGAAGGCCCGCGTCATGAGCTCCGAAAGGCATATAATAGAAGCCAAGAGTGAGGATGAGAGTCTTGGAGTAACGTCCGATGAAGCATATCCAACCTCTAAATGTTCTATCCGTCGCGAGTTTCAGAGTGGTGGAACTAG
>WSTX01000054.1:0-26987 GCA_019633405.1 Tulasnella sp. 408 | reverse complement strand
CTGTGGATTCGCGGAATGGCAGGAAAAGGGAAATCTACAATTGCGTCCACCGTGGCTCATAGCTGGAAGGGTCGGGCCTGTTGCGCAATCTACCACTTTCGTCGAGGCCAGAACATATCAAACGCTTCCTTGGTCTGCGCGCTCGCGAGACAGCTGGCAAAGAGCTTAGACCCCGAGTTAAGGAAGGCGATCCTCTCGACGGTGGAGGAGAAAGACGACATCATCAACCAACGCCTGGACGAGCAGTTTGCCGCCCTCTTCACCTCATCGCTGCGGACACTGAAGGCCAAAGAGGTCCCGATTCTGATCATTGTCGACGCACTAGATGAATGCGACTCAGTCGACTATGCTGTGAACTTTGTCAAACTCATCGACCGGCATTCGGCTTCCCTTCCGGACAATCTCAAATTCCTTCTGACAAGCCGTCCCGAGGCACCGCTACTCCGCGCCTTAGAGCCTCGGAAGTGGCAGGCCGAGACCCTCGACTCGCTTAACGACACGGTCACGGACGCGGACATTGAGCGGTTCTTGGGCCACTCGCTCTCGCAAATCAAGAGGGAACACGAGATCGAGGGAGAGTGGCCTGCTCCGGATGACATACCCCGACTGGCACACATGTCGCAAGGGTTATTCCAATGGGCACGAACTGTAGTAAAGTACGTCAACGACGGTTCCCCGACCGATCAGCTGGCCGAGCTATTGGGATCGCCAACCGTGTGGAGCGGGGTCGACGAAGTGTACACCCAAATTCTATCTAAAGCGCTAGAGAGAGCGAAGCAGCACTCAGCGAAAGAAAACCTTTTCCTCAGTTTGCTAGGGACCCTAGTTGCTGCCCCACACCCTGTCTCGCTGGAGGTCCTCGCTTCCCTGCATGCCGAACACGATTTGATCCAGGGGAAAAACCCAGAGACGGTCTTCAACTTCCTTCGACGAGGGATGCTTGCAGACCTGAGCTCGCTCCTTTTCGTTCCTGTGTCATCTTCTGAGCCAATACGCCTGATGCACACATCAATTCGGGACCTTCTCGTTGACGGGGAGCGATGCAGGGGGCAGCCTTACTGGGTGGATCTTGCGCAGAATCATCAGCGGCTTGCGACTGCCTGCATCCGCCAGATGAATCAGTATCTGAGGGAGAACATGTGCAGCCTGAATGATCTATCCAAGCCGAGCTCCGAGATTCAGGATGTAGTGGAGCGTGAGGTGTCCAAAGGCGTCCAATACTGCTGTCGTTCTTGGTCGATTCACTTGACGAAGGGGCAACATGCACCTGGGCCAGATTCAACCAACCGATTGCCTCTAGGACTCGATTTTGAGCTATTCAGCGAGGTCAAGATTCTGTTATGGCTAGAAGTCATGAGCCTGGTTGAATGTTTCGATGAGGCGACCATGATGGCGAAGCAGGTTCACCAGTGGCTTTTGGTGAGTTTTTGGGTCTAGTTCTTGTATGGAAACCTGATCCAGGCAACATGGATAGCAAAGTCTTGGTGAGGCATCCGAATCAAACGCGATTGCCACACTTTGGAATGACGTACAGCGATTCGCCGCTGCCTTTTGGGAACCAATTGCGTTTAATCCTCTTCACATATATGCCTCAGCACTTGCCCATTGTCCTGTAAACACGGAGTTATGGAGGCGCTACAGCAGTCATGCCACGGCTCGAACGATCCGAGGCGCCCAGCGCCCAACATGGTCATCTGATGTATGGACCAGATCTGTTGAGGACAGTGTGGCTTCCGTTGCATTTTCACGAGATGGGGCGCTCCTTGCATCAGGTTGCGCCAACGGGACGATTAATTTGTTCGATTCCCAGACCGGTAGAGAGATGCGTGAATCGCTCACAGGTCACAGCGGCCCTGTCTGGTCAGTCTGCTTCTCGCCAGATGGCAAGCTTCTGGCATCCGGATCCCGGGACCACACAATTCGACTATGGGATCATCAGACTGGCAGCCAAGTAGGTCAGCCGCTCACCGGCCACAGCGACACTGTCTGGTCCGTCTGCTTCTCGCCGGATGGCAAGCTTCTGGCGTCTGGATCATGGGACAACACAATTCGACTATGGGATCCTCAGACCGGCACCCAGGTAGGTCAAGCGCTCACAGGTCACAGCGGCACTGTCCGGTCGGTCTGCTTCTCGCCGGACGGCAAGCTTCTGGCATCCGGATCCGACGACCACACCATTCAATTATGGGATCCTCAGACCGGCAGCCAGGTAGGTCAACAGCTCACTGGTCACAGCGGCACTGTCCGCTCCGTCTGCTTCTCGGCGGATGGCAAGCTTCTGGCATCTGGATCCTGGGACCACACAATTCGACTATGGGACCCACAGACCGGCAGCCAGGTGGGGGACCCGCTCACAGGCCACGGCGGCACTGTCAGATCCGTCTGCTTCTCGGCGGATGGCAAGCTTCTGGCATCTGGATCCTGGGACCACACAATTCGACTATGGGACCCACAGACCGGCAGCCAGGTGGGGGACCCGCTCACAGGCCACGGCGGCACTGTCAGATCCGTCTGCTTCTCGCCAGATAGCAAGCTTCTCGCATCTGCATCCTGGGACCACACAATTCGACTATGGGACCCTCAGACCGGCAGCCAGGTGCATGAACCACTCACAGGCCACGGCGGCACTGTCAGATCGGTCTGCTTCTCGCCGGACGGCAACCTTCTGGCATCCGGATCCGACGACCACACAGTTCGACTATGGGATCCCCAGGCCGGTAACCAGGTGGGCGAACTGCTCAAAGGGCACAGCGGCACTGTCCGGTCCCTCTGCTTCTCGCCGGACGGCAAACTTCTCGCATCCGGATCCGATGACCACACACTTCGACTATGGGATCCTCAGACAGGCAGCCAGATGGGTGGAGCGCTCACAGGCCATGGCGGCACTGTCAGATCCGTCTGCTTCTCGCCAGATGGCAAGCTTCTGGCATCCGGATCCTGGGACCACACAATTCGATTATGGGATCCTCACACAGGCAAGCAGGCGGGTGAGCCGCTCACAGGCCACACGGACGCTGCCTGGTCCGTCTCCTTCTCGCCATGCAGCAAGCTTTTGGTATCCGGATCCGACGACCTCACAATTCGACTATGGGATCCTCAAACCGGCAGCCAGGTGGGTGAACCCCTCACAGGTCACAGCGGCGCTGTCCGGTCAGTTTGCTTCTCGCCGGATGGCAAGCTTCTGGCATCCGGATCCTGGGACGACACAATTCGATTATGGGATGCTCAGACCGGCAGCCCGGTGGGCGAACCGCTGACCGGTCACAGCGACGCTGTCTGGTATGTCTGCTTTTCGCCAGACGGCAAGCTTCTGGCATCCGGATCCTCCGACAACACAATTCTCCTATGGGATCCTAAGACCGGAAGCCAGGTAGGTGAGCCGCTCACAGGCCACAGCGGCACTGTCCGGTCCGTCTGCTTTTCGCCGGACGGCAAGCTTCTGGTATCTGGATCCAATGACCACACAGTTCGATTATGGGATCCTCACACCGGCAGGCACGTCGGTGAGTCGCTCACAGGTCACAGCGGCCCTGTCTGGTCCGTCTGCTCCTCGCCGAACGGCACGCGTCTGGCATCCGGATCCCGGGGACCACACAATTCGACTATGGGATCCTCAGACTGGCAGCCAGGTGGGTGAACCGCTCACAGGTCACAGCGGCTCAGTGTACTCTGCCTGCTTCTCGCCGGACGGCAAGCTTCTGGCATCCGGATCCGGGGACAACAGAATTCGACTATGGGATCCTCAGACCGGCAGCCAGATGGGTGAACCGCTCACGGGTCTCAGCAGCTGGGTCAAATCCGTTTGGTTCTCCCCGGATGGCAGAACTATCGCAGGATGCGATGCCTCTGGCCAATACATGGCTTGGGATACCTTCACTCGTCAAAAGTGCGACATCCCACCCCTCATTCCACGTGCTACAAGTGTAGCCTATGCAGATCATTGGGTCACATTCTATTCTTCCCGTTTCTTCTGGCTTCCTTCGCCTTACTGGGGCGGCGCATTCCATATCGTTACTTTATGCGATGGAAAACTTGCCGTTGCACTTCATAAGACTGTCTCCATTTTTGACATCTCCAACGCTCTCAGCTTGTGTAGTCCCCTGCATGTGTAGTTTTTTCCTTCTAATTTTCTTTGGATTGCTTGATACATTCGCTTCTTACCATGAAATTTCAGTCATCCACACTCTGGTTGAAATGCGTACTCCGTTGCAGGACCGGCCTCAGCAGCTCCGAGAGGTAGGTTATTGACCTTCTATTACAAAACCTTATCCCTCTTCAAGTAGTGGCTATTCCATGACACTCGGCCTACATGAACCAATTCAAAATACAGCCGTCATTAATCTGATTCTTTCGCGAGTGTGTCAAACGCTGGCTTTGAGCTCTTAACGAAAAGAGACTCAAACGCCCTCCACGTGGTTCGAGGTAATCTCTCAGAGCAATGACCCGGACACTTGAATATCATCAAACCACGACCGCGCACGACTCGGAGCTCTTCCGCACACTGTAATATCTACTATTTTCAACGTCAGCACAGGCGTCCTGTCCCGCAAATCGTACATGCAAGTCGCGCCGGACCACGTTGGTTTCGTCGTTGTTTGGAGCGCTGTAACTTGGACATCTCAAAGCGAGAGGGCAGAGCCGCGCTCGAGGTTGTCTGGTTTGGGTGAATGGGAGTGCAGCGGCCGAGGGCATTGAGGTCTTTGCCTTCCGCCGATTGGGAGTGAACCAGGTAGTATGTACCGTACTGTGCTCAGCGACCATGCTCTTCACATCCGTGTCAAAGGAACTGGGGAACAACAGATTCACCCGATGAGAAGCGAGGTGCACTGCATAATATATATATCCAGCTTGCATCGACAATTCATGTATAGCAATATTTTAGGAAGCAGAAAATGGAAAGTCTTGCACCATTTGGGGGGCGACAAACTTGAAAGTTGGACAATGAGGAATCAGGGTGCCAAACAACTCCACACCGAGATCGCATTTTCAACCATGTGTTATCTCTCTCCTCCCCATCCTTCCACTCTCTCCTCCTTCCCCAACTTGTCTTCAATCCGCGAACTCACCAAAACCTACGCAGTGCCTAGAAGATGGGATCTCAGACTCAGCACTCACACCGACCACCCAACATGCCTCTCGTCACCCTGCGGCACTGGGGCGTTTGACGTTCCCCTCTTATCCCGCTCCAACATTCCCGTCCATGTAAACCAGCCCGCTCGGATGTCGCCCCACCACCTCAACACACCCGAAACAGCAGCACGGTCCAACTCGTTGTCTGCTGTCGGCAAGCCTCCCACCGTGTTCCCCACTCGCAGTGCGCCCGACTGCTTCCCGGCTTTCGCAAGCAGCGGTAAGGACGTTCGCACAAGTCCCGAGAAACGGAGGACCAGAGAGGCACCGTTCGAAGCGAATTCATCCACGCCTTTCCCATCTCCCGTAGCTTACCAAACCTAACGGGTTCCCTCGGATTTCAAACTGGACCGTCGACACCCTTCTCGGCGCCATGCGAGGGCACAGGACGCGATTACCCCAGAGGTGGGCAAAACGTTCAGCTAGCCGCTACCTTGCTTGATGCTTACACATATGTTTACAGCGTTGGGGCAGCGCACCTTTGATTTCATCAAGCGGCGATCCGTCGCCTTCAGCAGGGTCGCGATACCAATGTCCTCCAACGTTCGCCTCTGCTGTATTTTCTATACCCTGTCCTCCGCGCCGACTTGATTTTCGAAAACCAGGCAGCACTCTGACTACGAAAGTCCGTTTCAAGCGACCACGCGAGCCTTAAGTTACACAGCAGCGTTCAAGCCGGGTTGGGCGGGTTGACTGGGAGACTGTCCTGCTGCTGCAATACCGCTCACTCTTGCATCCTTTCCGAGTTCCCTTACATTCACCATGACCACACAGCAGGCGGTCTCACCGGCCTCTTTGCTCGTGGCAGCCTGCGTTCCTCTCATCTCCCGATGGTCGCCCACCTTCCCGCTACAACACCATTTTCGTTCTCTCAACCCGCCCAGCCGAACTTGACACCTCCGCCACGCCACGCATCCGAACAAGCAGCGCGATTCAAGTCTCCTTCCGTTACTGGCACTTCTGCTATCGCGTACGTGGTGCGTACAAGCTGGACGGACCGATCGGGCTCTGGAGCGTTGACTTCAATCGCGACTTCGGCGCTCAAGAAGATGACGAATAAGGCGCCGTAGCCATGCGGCACATCGCTGGAACTCACCTACGGAAGCCGGGAAGTGGGATAGATTGTTCGTCGGTAGCGGGGCAGGACGTTCGATCAGGCTTCATACACAGACCCAGAGCCGGCTAGGATACGACAATGCAAACGCCTATCCAATACCGCTCTCCGACCGCTTACAGGTCCTTCGAGTGTCAAACTCGACTGTCACTGTGCTCTTCGTTGGACGGGAAGGGGGACGACCTAGTCGTTTAGTAGCTGGATGGGCAGACCGTCTGGGCAGACCCAGGTCATATCGGAATCCCATAATTGTGCGACTTCTCCCTCTTGTGCTCTTCCCTTAACACTGACTTAACTTTAACTAAGGCAGTGCATGACTACAACGTCCCACTTGAAGCGAAATTACAAGCTGAGGCGGCGTCGTTCATCCCCCGTTCGCTTGTTAGGTCGTCGCGGCGGTCGTTTTGCTACGTTTCAACCTTCTGCCGCTCTCGCCGACCTCGCTCACTCCACCTCGTCGAATCCAAGCCTATGCTGAAAGGAAACACCTCACCCAGTTTATCCCGATGCAATACTTGTACAATGGAATGGCAAGAACTGATCCCCGCGTTGCACGAACACAAGATGCTGCCCGTCATCCGGATCGGTTTGGCTTGGGTCTTTCGTAGCCCTTCGTCCCTGCTCTTGTCCCTGGCACGATGGGCATCGAGGGCCCCGAGGGATATGTTCGGTCAGTTTACTACCTTCTCGGGTCGCCGGACTCCGTGGTGCCCTGCTGACACTAATTTCCACAGACGCCTTGCGCTCAACACTGGCTGAAGACGAACTTAAGTCGATTATGGAACCATAACTTCACTGAAGGCGACTTCTAGTCTCGCCTTTGGTGATGACATTAAATCTCCACTTCCAAGAGAATGCGATCAATTCGGCGTACCTTCTTCAAAGATTGTACCCATCCAACGTGCGACTCTGCGCCCAACTTTCCGTTCGACTCCGCATTTGGGTCCAAGTCCCTCTTCATATGCGCCACTCACAAGCATACCCCACCTCTTACGCCACGCAAGCTCAACGCTATCGTTTACATACCCAAACGGCAACCATCAATTTCTATCCCATCAATCCCTTCAACGTGCCACCTGCCTTGCTTCCTCCCGATGAGCGATCTGCTCTCTCCGGCGAGACTCGACCCAACTTGGTTCAAAGCGGCGTCCCACTTTCGCCTCGGGTGAAGGAGATGGTGCGGAAAGTTGCCTTCGTTTGAGTGAAACGGAGTGGTCCCGTGATCGGCGTCAGGAGGGGAGTACTTCCTTTTGGAAAGCGGATCAGCCGCGGGCTCGGGATTCCTCATAGGCTTCATTCACAGTCGTCGATGGAAAGTCCTCGACCTGAATGAAGGCGGAAAGGAACCTATCACCATAGAGCGCCGACATCCGCAGCTACTATAGCGAGAATGACGATGAATGGGAAACACGCGAGTAGGAGTCGACCGCCTTTGCAAAATATTTCGCTGGAACCGGAATGAGGGGAGAAGGGGAAGCGGATGTTGTGCCTTGAGCGATTTGTTTCTTGGTACCGTGAATAGAGAGGTCTCGGAAGTGGGAAAACGATGCGCCAGGCTAGCGCGTGTGTAATGAAGCAACGTTAAGATAAGGACGTGTTCGGAGAAAATAACACCAAGCGTCTGTCGACCATCACATGTGTTGAAACAACGACGGGTTTCATGCAATCGAAATTGAAGGTGCACATTTCACGACGATTGTGTTTGAGGGTGGCACGGGACATGCGCCGAAGAGATCCCAAATTTCACATTTGACTACAGTCTCTCTCCGCTCTTACACCACCTTGTCTCTCCACTCATTTTCAAGCACCAAATCTCCCGAGAGAGCGACGCAGAGCCGAAAACATGGGCACTCATTCCAGCACTAAACCGACACCATGAATGGGGAGGGCGGTGTTGCTCTTCCCAAGCCCTTCCCGTCCCTCACCTCCAGATTGTCATCCCTCCCTCCTCTTCATCGAATACCAACGCTTTCGAGCAGTGGACCAAGTAAGACTTGCTGCTTGCCGTTGCACAGCCGAACAAACAACATGTACAATTTGCTCTCGGGTGTCAGGGCGGGCTCCCTTCATGGACGAGGCGGGACGAATTCCCCCTCCCCCAAGGCGCATGCCCAAAGGCACTCAATGAAACTACAAGGCGTGTACATTAGCGACTAACATGCTCAGAAAGACGATGAGCGGGAAATTCAAGCCTGGGGCCAACAGGTCGAGGAGTGAACGAGTGGCAATTGATTCCTCCATTTCGCCCAAAATGGAAAGGACAATCCTCCAAAAGGGGGGCATAGTGGAATTCCGGCGGAAGTATCAACCTCTTTCGCATCCCCATTGGCTCACCGAAAGCAAGCGTAGTTGGTCGAATTTTAAACTTCGGCCCTTCCCAGAGGCCTTGGCGTGTTGATGTCCCGTTGACTCTTGTAGCCCTTCCGATTCGGCAGCCCCGTCCTCCAACATCCGCTGATCCGGGTTCAAACGAGCCGGAATACATAAATAATTCAGATGCTCAAACGGTCTCGAACAGTATTATTGAAGCTTGGCTGGGCAGGTCTGTAGACGGTTAGTAGATCTTTCGCAATTGCACACGGGCATGTCCCGCTTCTGCGAGGCAGCGATCTTTTCAGGACGCGCCGTCTTCCTCACGCCATCCCGCATTCCGGATACGATGTTACGTCTCTGTCCCCTGTTAGTTGATTGTAAACTCCCCCTGTGTATACGCCTATATAGAATATGCTAAGATATTCGCTCACCCAGAACATGCGAAATGGTCCGGAGAGCGATAGTTACCTCGAGAATAGACTACCATGAATCGCATGCATCGCGTTCGGCTGACGAGAACCGCAAATCTGTTTGTTTTTTTTGGGGGGGGGAGATCGTCTCAACCAGGAAAGACACGCGTTTTCGGCAACTTGCTTGAAGGCCGGCCATGCGTGAACCTCGCGACCTCTCTTACCTTCACCACATCTCTCTCCGTCCAGATTGGAATCAAATACCCCAGTACGATCTGTCAAGTGATTACTCCTCTCAGTCTACCAGAATCGAACGTTGCCAATGCTCATGGCACAAAGAATTCCACGTCCAAACTCTGCACCACCTTCGAACAACCAGGCACCCGGTCCTCCATCTGACCCCGGCGGTCAGGTAGACGACGCCAGAAAGGCCGTCCTATTCATTCTCAAGGTAACGCATAGTCCTTCCGACGTCTGCTTGCCTTGGCGCTCATCGGCAGGGGTACAGGACACGGACTGGCCGAAAGAGGCATCGAATGATGTCCAGAACTTGATTCGAAACATGGAAGCGCCACTAGCTCTTAACAAGCTTGCCAAGGAAGGAACAGAAATTCATGAGGAACTCAAGACTGCAATTTACCATCTCCTCGTGTACGTCGCTTGGGTTTTTGCTCGTTTGCTTCTGTTAATTTTCTCTCTTTCAGGCATCTGGAAAGCGCGCAGACGAGGTTGAAGGGGGAGTCGGAGAAATACGGTACTAAGAAGAAAGGATTTAGGAAAAAATTCAAGGTGTTCTTTTCTCGAAACGACCCAAGTCAATGTGCGAGCGTCGTCCGGAGTTGCCGAAACGACATTGTGGAGAGCTCGGCGACACTAAACGTGAGCTGACCGTTTCCGTTTGACCCCGTCCCGGTGTTAGTCTCACTTCTATTCTTAGGATCTACTGGATAGGTTGGAAGCGCGAAATGAGCAGCCTCTCTCGCGCGCAGCAGGTGACGATTCCAAGGGGCCGCTGGGTAACCACGCAGCACCGGCCGACTCGACGTCGAATCCCCACGTTAACGACCAGAGTGACCTTACAACGACCTCTGTGCCGTCTAGGAGCACACCAAAGCAGTCCTCCACCCAAGATAATCAAGTAGGGAGCAATGGCTGCCGAAACGACGCGGAGAAGACTTCAGCGACTCTAAATGTGAGTACAAGGATGTCCTTTGAACACGTTCTGCCATCATTCTCATTTCCATTCACAGACTGTCCTGAGTAAGCAGGATACTGCGAGCCAGCAGCCCTCTGCGCAAGTCGTGGAAGACCAAGCCAGCAGCGACTCGAGGCTACCTGGCACTCAAATACCCCCAGTGACCGCCACGTTAGCTCAGGATGCGACGCTCCGCCCTGCCACGAACCCGATCCAGCCTAGTATTCCGGATCTAGCATCTGCACCTACACCCGAGGTCAGTCAAGTATCAAGCGTCGGGTTCGGCAGAGAGAAAGGAAGCTCGCTACGCGGAGAACTACTCAATGGCGCTAACAAGGTGTTCACAATTGTGGAAGGAGCGTCTGGAGCACTTCCTATAGTCGGAAGCTACGTCGGGGCGGTGGCCAAAGTGGGATTGACAGTAGTGGAAATGGTTCAAGTGAGTGGGTGTGGGATTAAAACAGTTTCGATTTCTTCTCATCGCCGCTTTAAGGCCATGGACGACAACGATGAAACAGGCGAGAGATTGGGAGCCCACGTCTGCCGTCTATCCAATATACTCGAGAGGTTCAGCAATCAGCCTCGCCAAGCGGAGACCGGTCAGACAGCGAACGGGATGGAGGAGCTACAACAGTAAGTCAAGAGCCTAATGTTACCTCTGTCCAGTATTGTTGAAGGACACTGTCAGAGCACTCCGAGACGTGCAGCACCAGATAGCAGAGGGACGGTCCCAACCCGGCATGAAGAAATTCTGGAATTCAAGTGATGAGTCTGGAAGGCTCAAGACCCTTCAGGAAAGGGTCCGTGCCGCTTTAGAGGAGATTCAAGTGAGCAGGGCCCTCTATTATGACGTCTGCGAGAACTAATGTCAGCCATTCGCAGCTGCTTGTTAACCTGAAAACTTCGATTCTAGTGGAAGAACTACGTTCGTATCTACTTCACCCCCTTAGCTGACTCCAATTGATCTGTGAAGATTCCCTTCAGATAACGAGATTCTGCAGAGCAAACATCGCCAGCTGCTGAATTGCCTCGGAGATGGAAAGTACGGCGCACGGGGCAATGCGATCGAAGATGTTACATGCCTCCCTGGTACCAGGGTCAAAATTTTGGAGCAGATAGACAGTTGGATCCGAGGCGGGTCGAACTCTGAGCGGGTTCTGTGGATTCGCGGGATGGCAGGAAGGGGAAAATCGGCAATTGCGACCACAGTCGCTCATACTTGGAGGAGTCGGGCCTGTTGCGCAAGTTACTACTTCCGTCGAGGCCAAAACTCATCAAACGGCTCTTTGGTTTGCGCGCTTGCGAGGCAGTTGGGACGAGGTTTGGACCCGGAATTGAGGAAAACGATCCTCTCGACTGTGGAGAAGAACGAGGACATTATCAACCAGCGGCTTGATGAGCAGTTCAGTGCCCTCTTCACCTCATCGCTCCAAACTCTCAAGGGGAAATCATTCCCAATCCTCATTGTGGTGGACGCGCTTGATGAATGCGACTCGGTCGACTACGCTGTAGATTTCGTCAAACTCATCGACCGCCATTCGAGCTCGCTTCCGGACAACGTCAAGTTTCTCCTGACGAGCCGTCCCGAGGCTCCGCTAATTCGCGCTCTGGAGCCTCGGAAGTGGCACGCAGAAAGTCTGGACTCGATGGATGACGTTGACGCGGACATCGAGCGATTCCTAGACCACGCCTTCTTGCAAGTCAAGACGGAGCACGAGATCGAGGGAGAGTGGCCTGCTCTGGCCGACATACCCCGACTGGCACAAATGTCGCAAGGGTTATTTCAATGGGCGCGAACTGTCGTAAAATACGTCAACGACGGCTCTCCAACCGATCAACTGGCTGAGCTTTTGGAATCGCCAACTGTGTGGAGCGGGGTCGACGAATTGTACACCCAAATTCTATCCAAAGCGCTTGAGAGAGCGAAGCAGCAGTCAGCGAAGGAACACCTTTTCCTCAGTTTGCTTGGGACGCTAGTTGCTACCCCATACCCTATCTCGCTGGAGGTCATCGCTTTCCTGCATGCCGAACACGATTTGATCAAGGGGAAAACCCCAGAGTCGGTCTTCAACTTCCTTCGCCGGGGCGTCCTTGCGGACCTGAACTCGCTTCTCTTCGTTCCCATGTCATCCTATGAGCCAATAAGACTGATGCACACATCGATTCGGGACCTTCTCGTCGACAGTGACCGATGCAGGGGACAGCCTTACTCGGTGGACCTTGCGCAGAATCATCAGCGGCTTGCGACCGCCTGCATCCGTCAGATGAATCGACATCTGAGGGGAAACATGTGCAACCTGAAAGATCTCTCGAAGCCGAGCTCCGAGATTCAGGATATAGTGGAGCGTGAGGTGTCCAAAGGCGTCCAATACTGCTGTCGCTCCTGGTCGATTCACTTGACGGAGGGCCAACACGCACCTGAGCCAGGTGCAGGGAACCAATTGCGTCTAGGACTCGACTTTAGATTATTCAGCGAGGAGAAGATTCTATTCTGGTTGGAAGTCATGAGCCTAGTCGAATGTTTTAACGAGGCAATCATGACGGCAAAGCGGGTCCACGGGTGGCTTTTGGTGAGTGTTCTGGTGCCAATGTGCGACCGCGGATACTGATTCAGGCAACTCGAGTAGCAACACCTTGATGAGGCATCCGAATCAAATTCGTTCGTTACACTCTGGAATGACGTGGATCGATTCGCCGCTGCGTTTTCAGAACCAATTGCATTTAGTCCTCTTCACATATACGTCTCAGCGCTCGCCCATTGTCCCGTAAAGACAGAGTTATGGAAGCTTTACAGTAGTCACGCAAAGGTTCGAACAATCCGAGGTGTCCAGCCCTCAATATGGTCGTCCGATTTATGGACCACATCTGTTGGGAGCATTGTGATTTCAGTTGCATTTTCACCTGACGGTGCCGTCCTTGTATTGGGGTGCTTCGATAGCACGATTCATTTTTTGGATCCACATACCGGTAGAGAGATACGTGAACCGCTCATGGGTCACAGCAGCATTGTCTCCTCCGTCTGCTTCTCGCCGGACGGTAAGCTTCTGGCATCCGGATCCCACGACAACACAATTCGACTATGGGATCCTCTGACCGGCAGCCAGGTGGGTGAAGCACTCAGGGGTCACAGCAACACTGTCTACTCCGTCTGCTTCTCGCCGGACAGCACGCTTCTGGCATCCGGATCCTCCGACAGCACAGTTCGACTATGGGATCCTCAGACCGGCAGCCAGCTGGGTGAACCGCTCAAAGGTGGCGGCGCCACTGTCCGGCCCGTCTGCTTCTCCCCGGACGGCAAGCTTCTGGCATCTGGATCCTACGACAACATAATTCGACTATGGGATCCTCAGACCGGCAGCCAGGTGGGTAAACCGCTCACCGGTCACAGTCGCACTGTCGAGTCCGTCTGCTTCTCGCCGGACGGCAAGCGTCTGGCATCCGGATCCTGGGACAACACAATTCGACTATGGGATCCTCAGACCGGCAGCCAGGTGGGTGAACCGCTCAAAGGTCACCGCACCGCTATCTACTCCGTCTGCTTCTCACCGGACGGTAAGCTTCTCGCATCCGGATCCTGGGGCAGGACAATTCGACTATGGGATCCTCAGACCGGCAGCCAGGTGGGTAAACCCCTCAAAGGTCACAGCGACAAGGTCGAGTCCGTCTGCTTCTCGCCGGACAGCAAGCTTCTGGCATCCGGATCCTCCGACTACACAATTCGACTATGGGATCCTCAGACCGGCAGCCAGGTGGGTGAACCGCTCACAAGTCACAGCGACGGTGTCGACTCCATCTGCTTCTCGCCGGACGGCAAGCTTCTGGCATCCGGATCCTGGGACAAGAAAATTCGACTATGGGATACTCAAACCTGCAGCCAGGTGGGTGAACCGCTCACCGGTCACATCGACACTGTCAGGTCCATCTGCTTCTCGCTGGACGGCAAGGTTCTGGCATCCGGATCCTCCGACTGCACGATTCGACTATGGGATCCTCAGACCGGCAGCCAGCTGGGTGAACCGCTCACCGGTCACAGCAACAGTGTCTACTCCGTCTGCTTCTCGCCGGATGGCAAGCTTCTGGCATCCGGATCCGACGACAGCACAATTCGACTATGGGATCCTCAAACCGGCAGCCAGGTGGGTGAACCGCTCACAGGTCACCGTTATGCGGTTAGATCCGTTTGGTTCTCCACCGATGGCAAAGCTATCGCAGCACGTGACTTTTACGGCTCACTCCTGGCTTGGGATACGTTCACTCGTCAAACATGCGACGTCCCTCCCTTCTTTCCCCCCGCTAGAACTCTGGCCTATGAAGATCATTGGGTCACCTACTCTTCTTCACGGTTATTCTGGCTTCCCCCACACTACTGGAGCTGGTATGCTTGGATTGTTACCTTATGCGAAGGAAAACTTGCTGTTGCTCATAACACTATTTGCATGTTTGACATTTCCGATGCTCTGAGCCTGTATAATCCCCTGCCTTTGTAGTGTTTGCTTTCGATTTTCTCTTAGACTGTTCGACAAATTGGCTCTTCGCCATGTATATAAGCGGTTCCAACTCTGGATGAAACATGTTCTGCATGCAGGACCGGCCAAGACAGTTCCGAGAGGTAACTGGCCCGACGCAAGAAACCCTTACCCCCCTATAAATGGCCCCTATGTCATAACGCTCGGCCTACAGAGACAAATCTGAACCTGCTCGCTAAACAATCCTTTTGCAAGCTTGTTAAGCGATGGCTTTGCGCTCCCAACGAACAAAGACCCAAACGCCCCAGACTGGGTACAAGGCAATCGCTCAGAGTAACGGTCTTGACCCTTGGATACGAACTCACCATGAGTGTGGACTAGCCCCTCCGCCTTGTCTTGTATCGAGTACTCTCAACGTCAACGCAGGGGTCCTGTACCGCATCTTAGGCTAGCAAACAGAGTAAATTAGCCGAGCCGGACCAGCCATCAGTCTCGCCTCCTCGTTAGGAAATGTATTGGGTGGCCCGGACTGCTTTCTTGCACCAACAAATTCTGCGGACTACGGAGAGGAGGAGTGCTGTGATGATGGGATTTGACCGAAGGCCTCTTGGCACCTACTGTGGTAATCGCTGGCTGCCATGCACTTGAAGGTCCGACACGGTCGTGATATGGATCCGGGATGTGCGTAATCCAGAATTCAACGATGACCTCGTAGGGAGAAGGCTAATCCCTTTCACTCAATTGCTCACACCCTCGCATCCCCTTCTTAAGTCGCGCCGGACGACGCTTGTTTCATCGTAGCTTGGAGCGCTGTAACACGGACATCACAAAGTGAGAAGGCGGAACTGACCCGGGGTTGTCTGCAGGTGTGTGGGGCCGCGTGAATGAGAGTGCAGCATTGAAGTCTTTGTCTTCCATCGGTCATGAGTGAACCAAGTACGCCATCCAGCGACCTCTGTCAACTTTTCACATCTGTGCCGATGCATTCACCCCACTAGAAGTACTTGTGGACGATGGCTTCGCAAAGAGACGGGCTCGTCATATCGACCGCGCAGCGTGCAGTGTGCAATATATGAATATTGGCATGTGGGGCGCGACAATCGTTGTCCCCAAACACAACCCAACACCGAAATTACACTTTCGACCACCCCCGTCTCTCCATCCCTCTCCTGCACTCTCTTCTTCACTCCGCCAACTCATCCGACCTACGCAGTGCCTAGAAGATGCGATATGAGACTCAGCACTCACACCAACGATGCAACATGCCTCTCGTCAACCTGCGGCACTGGGGCGCTTGACGTTCCCCTCTTGTCCCGCTCCAACCATTCCCGTCTATGCCAACCAGCTGCAGCCCACACCGACGTCGCCCCACCACCTCAGCATGCCCGGAGCAGCGCCACGGTCCGACACGTTGTCCGCTGTCGGCAAGCCTTCCGTCGTCAGTGCACACAGCTGCTTCCCCACCTTCGCCAGCAGCAAGGAGGATGTTCGGCCAGGCTCCCAACATGGCAAGAACAAGAGGCACTGGAGAAGCAAAGTTATAAGAGCTCTTGTAGCAGGCCGTAGCTTACCAAAACCCAACCGTTTCGCTCAAATTTCAAACCGGACCGTCAACGCGGTCTCGGCGCCATCGAGAGGATTGTCCCACTACAACGCCATTCTCCCTTGTATCAACCGGCCCAGTCGAACTTGACCTCGCCACGCCACGCATGCGAACGAGCAGCGCGGTTTAAGTCACCTTTCGTTATTGGCAGTTCTTCCATCGCGTTCGCAGCGCGCGTGCAGACTCCAAGGGTTCCGATCCGACTGTTCTGGAGCGTCGACTTTCGCCAACAAGGCGGTGAAGAAGCTGGGGAATATTGGGACGCTGTGATCTCCACCACATAGATGAAATACACCGACGGAAGGCAGGGAGTGGGTTCGACTTTTCGTCAGTGGCGGAGAGGACCTTCGACCAGGCTTCAAACGCAGCAGGACCCGCGGCCGTCTGGGGTGCAACGCTGCCAGCGCCTCTCCAATACCACTTCGCCGACCGCTAACAGGCTCTTCGAGTGTCAAAAACGACTGTCACCGGGCTCTTCGTTGGATGGGAAGGGAAAGGACGTCATCGTTTAGTCTCTGGATAGGCACAAGGTCTGGCAGACCCAGATGATATCGGGATCCAGTAATGTGCGACTTCTCTATCTTGTGTACCGGATTCCTTCTTGAGACTGACTTACCGTCAAGTAGCTCGGTGCCTCACTACAACGTCCCAATTGAAGCGGATTGGCAAGCTTACGTGGCGTCGTTCATACCCGGGTTCGTGATGTCGCGGTCGTCGTTTTGCTCCGCTTCCAACTTTCCGCCGCTCTCTCTCGTCGACCTCGCTCCTTCCTCCTCGGCAACATTCAAGCTTATACCACAACCAACCATCTCATCCAGCTTATCTCGATGCAACACTATTCTGAGAGGGGAATGGCAACGACTGATCCCCGCGCTGCACGAACACACGAGGCTGCCGTCGTTCAAGTCGCTGTGGCTTCAGTCTTTCGTAACCATTCGTCTCCGCTCCTACCTTTGGCAAAATGGGCATCGAGACCCCGAGGGATCTATTTGGTGAGTTTAGTATCTCCTCGGTTCGTGAGATTTCGCAGTGCCATGCTGACACAAGTAACTACAGACGACTGGCGTTCAAAAATGAACTCAGGTTCAATCGTGGATCCGTACCATCGAATACAACTTCTAGATTCGCCCTTGGTGATGGCGTTGGACTTTCCACTTCCAACGGAACACGATGAATTCGGCGACCTTTTTTTTAAAAGACCCGTCCCATGTGCGACTCTGCGCCCAACTTGCCATTACTCTCTATCATTGAAACGAAGCCCCTCTTCACATATACCATCCGCAGCCCATGCGCCACCTTCTGGGCGGCACGGGGTCAACTCTACTACTTACAGTTTCCCGGAGGGCAACGACCACCGGTGGCTCGCCCATCCTCCCTTCAACGCGCTACCCACTTTGCCACCACCAAGGAGCAATATATTCACGCACTCGAGCGTCGGTCCATCTTGGTCTCAACACGAAGGTTCCCGTTTAAACCTTGGGCGGGAGAAGATGGTGCCTCCATTTGAGCGAAACGGAGTGGTCCCGTGACCGGCGTCAAGAAGGAAGCACTTCCTTTGGCAAAGTGCATCAGGTTGGAGGTTGGGAATTCGGGCATAAGCTTCTTCCACAATCCTCGCTCGGTGGACGGGTCCCGGGCGCGTATGAAGGCGGAAAGGAGACGACGTCCATGGAACGCCGATATTTGCAGCTACTTTAGTTGGGATGAGGACGAATGGGAAGTGTTGGGCTAGTCTGGCATTTGGGAAGAGAGGAAGAACGCGAGTAGGAGTCGATCACTTTGCTTAAAACCTCGCTTAGAATGGAAGGAGAGCTCTGTAGGGTCGTCGTACACGCCGATTAATCGTGTTCATTCCGTGGTTCGGGCCATACCGGAAGGGACGACATGCCTCTCCGAGCGGTTTGTATTTTGGTCTTTGGTGAATTGGTCTTTGGTGAATAGAGAGGTCTCGCGACAATGATAATTGGCAAGGCGTTGGTGTGTAAGAGAAGCGAAACGATGGATCATACGAGCATGTGAAGAACCAAGGGAGAATCGAACCAAGAATGAACAATGATCGACGGGATTCACGACTACCTACCTACGAGCAAGAGTAAGGTGAACAGTTTGTCCATTTCAGGGGCTCCAAAGGACAAGCGCAAGAAAGATCCCGTGACCACATTTCAATTTAGACTACCGTTCTCCTGCCCTCGTCTCTCCTCGACTACCTCGTCTCCTCATCCCTTTTCAAGAACCCAAAGCTCCAAGAGAACGACCGCAGCACCGGAAACACTGACATTGAATACATCTCTCTCGCGCACGCCCAACAGGTCCCCCGTTCACTTCCGCCAGCTCAGCCTCATGCGCTTTCCTGCCGCTGTGGAGGGCCTCAGAAGGTTCTTGCCTCCTTCAGGCGGGCTCAGATGACTTCATCGGCTAATTGAACAACGACAATACAACTGTTGGGAAGGCGGTATTTTTCATCTCATGCTAGTCCTCTCACCTCGGACTCGCCGTTCCGCCTTCCTCTTCCTCTACAATTCACGCCTTCGTCAACTGGCCCACGCAGGATCCACCGTGTGTCACCGCATAGTCGAACAAGCAGCGGGGCCGACGTACTCCTGACGTATCGGCCCGGGCTTCCTGTACAGCAAATATCGCCTACACCATCAGCTGCAAGGCGTCCCGCTTAAGGACCATGCATTGGTGGGGACTATCGGTGGGAAGAGTGGCCCGGAGGGAGTTTGGGGACAACACGTCAGGGAGAGAACGGGAGTGGCGGTTGGAAGCTCGTCGGACATGGAGAGCACATTCTTCCAAGCGTCGAACATGGTAGCACTCGGAGGCAGCGAAGCGAAGGATCAACAGCATTCCCATCCCCGTTGTTTCGCCGAACACAGCAATGGCGTCTGGATCTCAAACTCGCTCGTTGACGCGCCCCAAGTTGGATGAGGAAGGGCAAGGACGCAAGAAGTAATACCAAAGTGGGCAAAATCATCTAGCAGATCTTCTATCTTTCCAAGCTTATATTAAACCCATAGGTTCTAATCAGCGTATTCTCGAGTGGCATCAGTTGAGCTTCGTCAACCCAAACGAGATCGAAGCCCTGCGATGCGCGACTCTCCTCTACCGTGCACCGTTCCCACAAGCGGACCCGATTTTCGTGCACCGAACGTGCAGAGACTCGTCCACGCGCGTCATCGTTCCGCCCTCTCTTCCGTTCCAAACGAGCACGACAATTTATTCAACGAATTTAGCAAGCAAGAGTGTCCATATTGAGCGATGACTGGAGGAGCCTGGAGGTGGTTAGCTGCGTGTTGCGACTGAAGAATGTGCGCTCCGCGTCTGCATCTTAACAATTCTCACGGAATGTACCTCGTTTGGGAACTCCGTCACTCCCGGGGTCGCGACCAAATCGGTCGCGCGAGACCGATTTGGCGCTTACGTAAGCAGGCCGATTCGGTCGTTTCAGCCAATCACATCGTTCCGCTCCCCCCCGCCACTCGACCGATTTCCCCTTCGCCTGACCTCAAGACAAAGAGCACGCACGGCTTCGTTGGGTCCCTTGGGCCCGTCCGGCGAGCTTCATTAACTCCGGCAAACCCCGTGGTTCATCCAGTCTTGTACAAGATCGCCTCCATCCCGCCGCAAGCAGCCCCCGCTTACAGTTAGGGGAATTAATCAAATGTAAGTGGTTTTGCTACGCGCCGATTCTCTATTTCACTGAATTTTGATTGTCTCTTTCATACATACACTCAGCCTAATTCGGATCAACGTTTGAGGGAATGTCAAGCCTTTTTGGCACGTCTTGTCATTCCCTCGAACGAGGTACTTCTGCGGTCGCTCCCAAACGGCGTTGCAACGTACGTACGTCGAACATATCACTTCTAATATACTGAACAACTCCTGTCCTAAAGCTGCTATGGGCACGAAGAAGTCGCAAAGATTCGGGTCCGATTTACCGTGCCCGAAGTGCGACTCCCTTACCCGGTTTTCTGTACACCATCGGCCAACGGCGCTGCCTGACGAGCAATGAGCCGCTCTAGCCGCTTTCCCTGCTGTGGCCTACTTCGTTACTCGACTGGAGTCGACTCACCACCATCTCACCCTCAAACATTTCCTCGCCGTCCTTTCCACCCGTCAATGTCGAGTCGGCGGCTTCCTCGATCTCAAGCACTCACCCTAACAGCTCTTACAACTCTAACCGCACACCCGAATCACCCTCAGCTGCCATGACATGTGCAGGTATGCCAGCTTCTCTTCAAGTTTCACTTGCCCTTGATACTAAAGTGGCCTTCATTAGCAACAACATGGCCAAGTATCCGGTTACTCTTACCACTCGGGAATCAAGAGGGTGAGTGAAGCTCGCTAAATTAATGCACGCTTTCTTCTTGGCCGTCCGCCTTGGAGGGATTTTTACCCGTCATACAGCAGGTAGTTTTTATTATTTCGCGTCTTTTATCGTCCCACTTTTTCGGTCTCTCTCCACTGCATTATAATTTAGGGTTTTGCCCGCGTTTCCTGCTTGTTAAGCATCCGAGAGCGCGTGTTTTGGGACCCGCCTTTCATTCTTGCGTGTCTGACCATCACCAGCAATCACGGCCTCGAAATTGACTTTATATGAGCTTTGTGGAGGTGGCTTTGTCTTGTCTCTGGAGGGTTCGTGCCGGCGGTAAATGCTCGGGTATCGGAAACGGGCTGAAACGGGGCGCTTTGGGCATTCCGCTCGGCCGATAGCGCGACCTCGTTTTATGCTTGCTAATAAAATGAAACCGGTCGGAGGCTAATCTATTTCTGGAGAGGAGGGAAACCTCTTCGCCTATCACTCGGAAAATGTGGTCAAATGGTTGGGAAAGGGTGACCTTCGCATTCGGTGATCCTACCATTACTTCCGATTATCCAATTATCTATAAAGACCAGGAGCAATGTATTAAGCTATGGCTTGAGGAACGAAGCTAGAACTTAATTTATGTCGGTCTATTATGACTGTTTGTGTGATATATTTCGCAACCCCGGGGGTGGTGTAAGTCGGTGCTGGTCTTCGCGACAGCGTTTGGCCCATATTTAACATTTCCTTCAAGCCTTAGACAGAGCTTACACACGTGAGGCCACAGTAACCAGCTGGACGAGACTCCGTTAGTACCCTCCCCCGTAGTAGTCCTTCCGGGGCCTTCGCCCCCCCCGGGGTCCCCTTTGGGAAACATACTGCTGACCCCGGGGTTGGATTTCGCGCGGAGCGCGAAATCCCAACCCCGGGAGTGACCGATTTACCGGGAATCAATTGCCACTCGTTCTCTTCCGCACTTGTTGTCCCAAGGTTTCAGTTTCCCGCTCATCGTCGTCCTGAGCACGGTAGTCGCAAATATTAATGTACACGCCTCGTAGTTTCATTGGGTGCCTTCGGGCATGTGCCTGGGGTGGGGGGGCAGGTAATTCGGCCCGCCTGGCCATGAAGGGAGCAACGGACACCCGAGAACAAATTGGACATGTTTTTTGTTTGGTTGTGCAACGCCAGACGGTAAGTATTACTTGGTTAATTTCTCGCAGGTGTTGATATTCGATGAAGAGGAGCTCGAGGGTGGGATGACAATTCGGAGGTGAGGGACGGGAAGAGCATACCGCCCGCCCGATTTATGGTGTAGGCTGTTAGTGCTAGAATGAGTGCCCATGATTTCGAGAGCGGCGTCGTGCTCTCGGAAGCCGTTGTGCTTGAAAATGAGTGACGAGACAAGGTCGTGTCAGAGAGAAGAGAAGGAGAGAGGCTGTAGTCGAAAGTGAAATTTGGTCACGGGGTCGTTGGAGCCAACACAATGGCCCTGAAATCCTTGCATCGCCCATCGTTGTTTCAACACATGTATCATGGACCCAAAGACAACCTAACCCCTCTTGGCGTGGTTCTTCTTCGGCACTTCGCGTCCTCGTACATCGTTAACCATCTCTTTCACACCCTCGCCGCATTCGCCCCTCGCGAGACTTATCTATTCACTAGTACCAAGAAACGGATCACGACCCTTAAGGTCACTAAGGGACTGCTTACGTACGATATCGAAATCGATATCGCTTTCGCACCCAAAACCTTGCCTTGCCTGATATCGTACGTCGCTTCTCTTCACGCCTATCTCTACGGACCTCCTCATGACTGATACCCTCTGCTAGTCCCAATGCCAGTATCCGACTTCGCCATACTCGCCAACGACCCCCCTGATACTTTACCCTCTCGCGAGAAAATCGTGGCTTTGTGCAAGAAGGCTGGATACCAGCGCACCGGAATCCCCTTCCGTAACCAGCCTTCCGGGCCCGTCTTGGCCTGGATTAAATACGGCCCGAACGTTAGCATGGATGAGGCGTACACGCAGGACTGGGTGGCAAAGGTCTTAGATGCTGAACCGGAGGCCGACGTGAGGGTCCCTCGAGTCTACATGGCTTTCACGAACATCAGACGCTCCGGCAGCATCGGATACATCGTCATGGAATTCATCGACGCTCCAGACTGCACCAGCGGCGATGTCAAGCTGGTAGCACGGGCTGTTCAGAAGCTTATTAGCGTCAGAGGTCCAAGCTCCGCACCGGGACACGTCGGCGGAGGTCCCGCCGTACACACCTTCTTCGTCGACGACCGGACGGCACCTTTCCCGTACGAGACGGTCCAAGAGCTAGAGCAGCATGTCAATGGTGTAAGTGGGCATTAAGTTTCCGGCGCGCCTGGATCACTTACGGCCCTGGCAGATCCTCAAATCACAGCAAGACTCTAGGCGGGTCGACTTAGTGGCCGATGCCGCCAATGGGCTCTTCCTTTGCCCATGGGACATCCACCCGGGCAACTTCAAGAAGGTCGGTGATAGGATAGTGGCACTTGATTTCCAAGGCACGTGCTTCCTTCCTCCCTCGTTCTTCGCTGTCGCAATGGAGCTGGAAGACGACGCCTTCATTCGGAGGGTGGCCAGGCGCGTCAAGTACTGGAAATCGGACGACGTCGCGGCAATGGTGTCCGCACATTATTACTTGGTTCCCTACCAAAGAAACGACATCGGTCAGCCTGACAGTTTTTTCATGTTACCTAGACTGACTTCACCACTCGACAGGCGCACCCCGCAGCCTCCGCGAGCGCAAAGGGCTCTAACACATTGTCGTCTTCGTTATCTAGTCATGCAACTTCTACTTTATACGATGATTTGATTTCGTTACTTATCTTGATAGTCAATGTTGTGCTTTGAAAAGCTCGTTCAAAGTATCAGAGATATGTTCAGGTAGTATCGTGCCACTCTAAGCATATGAACGTTTCCTTCGCCGAAAGTACTTGCACGCCCTTCATTACCGCACCAGGCTGTTGACTAGAAGGTTGCAGAAGGATCGTCATGCCGAGGTGAGAGGAGCTAGAGGAGGCATACAATAAATGAATAGCGCAACTGAGAATGTCCTGTCAAGTTCTTGATACCGAATCTATACTTTTGCCGTCTTCGTGCTCTTCCCGTGAGTGTCTTCCTCCGTCGGTTGTTCGTTGCCATCGGCATCCAGGTCCGTCCGTATCGCCGTTGCCTAGGTTGTATTCTTCGCTATGCGAGTGGGTTGGGCTAGTCTACCCCCTCATATCGGTCTATACTCTAGGAGCTGTGGCCCGATAGGACAAGGAGATGGCGACTACCTCAGCCGTTTAGGTCCGACATACTTATGGCAGTTCCGTGAAGAGGGTACGCCGGAGATTGAATGTTGCTGAAGGCATCCACAAAAAACGTCTCCAAGGCAGGTTCGCTTCCGTTCTCGCGTCTCCCACCATGGACAGTGCAATGATCCCGGTGCACGTTTTCTCAAATAGAAATAGGTCGCCTTCGTCGTCGAGCACCGGCCCACTCCGTTTACCCAAACGGAGGCAACTTTCCGCAGCATCCCCTTCATACGACTGGAAAACGGGACGTCGTCGCTGATCGGGAGGGACACGATCTCGGAGAGAATATCTCTTGCTCTTCGGGGGTTGCCGAGGCAGGCGGTCACTTGGGTTGGGCATGACGAAGATCGCAGAGGTTCGGGCTTCTCGGCCCGGCAGCCAATACCTCCTAGGTTACATCTCCCGATTGCCACGCCACAGGTGCTCGAGCTATATATTGCATGTGAGCTTGTTCATAAAGCCTATTCCATATTTTTAGACTAGATTGTGGGTTCGTTGATTGGTCACTGGTATATGAGTTTTAGAAATTATAAAGCTATTCTTGCGCACGCTCAGAGGATGTCAGTTCGTGTTGAAGCCAAGGCCAGCTGCGACTGAGAAACAGACTTTGAATTTCTGATAGCCTTGGCTGTGCAAGCTTCCCTTGGTGCACCACCGACGAAGGAAAGTTGAGTGTTCAACCGCGGGTGTGTCCTTCGCGACTCGCCCAGAGCAAAGCGATACAAACGAACTCTACTGTGCGTCGCGTGACTGGCTCCCTCGGCACACGGAACCCCCTTTTGCTCCTCGACGACGAACCTCTCCTATTCCCCTCCCTTGTCGTCGACCATGGCCTCTGGCTACGGCGCAATACCCACAGCTGTGATTACATCTCAGCAAGAGTCGGCTGCAGGACAGCCGGAAGCATCCTCCAAATGGCCTCTCCTTCGGCGCCCCCGAACGCCCAAGAAAAGCACACAAATAGGCCTGGCCCTTCTAATTCTGGTTTCTGCTGGGGTGCTACTATTCCTTCAAAATGAGATATTCGAGAGGATCAAGCGACCGCTCCCAATCCATTCTGACGAATACCACTACATTCCCATCGATATTTCCCACTTGTTCAACAACATCGCCGCAGGGCCAGGAGCAGATTTCGATCCTCATTATCACTCACATTTTGCAGCTGAACACCTTCCTACAACTTCATTTACGTATGATGGTGTCAAGGTAGGTCGTCTAGGAGCGATGCACGGTGGAGCTCTGACCCACGTGTTGCGGGCTTCAACAGTTCATCCTCCCTGCCAACTGGTCGGACGGCCAACCCGACAACGTGATCCCGCATGGAGAAACGATCCACCTTAAAGACTCAACATATATTCGCGAACTCCACGTCTTGTACGCTGGTGATTGGATTGATGGTAAGGCGCATTTCGTCCAAGTTGCCGCCGGCCCCTGACATGGGAACTTCATAGGGGAGAGCGGGAACAAATTCACACTGAACTACGAAGATGGGTCTTCAGAGCAGGTTGAAGGTATTTCGTACTCAATTCAAACAATCCGGATTGCGGTCATCATACTGAGTTGTCTTCACAGTTTCGGCCAAGAACTGGTGGACGCTTCATTGGCTGAACCAAGGTGTCATTCGAACGTACGCCGCGTTCCTCTGCTTTCTTGGGTTTCGACCGTCGCTGACGTGGATTATCTTCATCACAGGCCATACCATTATCGACACGATGGGACGAAGAACCATAACCTCACCATGATATACCATTGGTCAGCTGGCACCCGCTCCCAGTCACCCGTCGTCAGCATCAGCCTGCCACAAGCACACTGGCCAAATCACTTCCATCTCTTCTCCCTTTCCCTCGTTCCATCTCACACTACCCCTCGAGACAACAAGCGACCTCCGAAGATCCCATTGATCTCCATACGGCGACAAACTGTCACAACCAAATGGCGGACGATCGACGGGGTCAAGGCATATGCCATCGAACTCAGCGTCGTAAATCCCCTACCTTCGAGATACACCAGACACGACGGACATGATGACGGTCGCCTATGGATCAAGGGGCCCTTTTACTTTGAGCTGGAGGGTGACGACGTTAGGACTGTGCAACCGGGGATGGTCGCGAGGATCATGCCGGGTGACGAAGCCAAGGTCAAAGTGTGGGTGGAAGTGATCGATCTCAAAGAAAAGACAAAGAGGACTCGAGGCAGGAATCTGGCAACGGTTATCGTCCGAGACACGAAGGGTATGGAGGTTTACCGCTTTGGGCGGTACGATCTGGGTTTTGAGAAGGAAGGCGGCTTAGCGAGAAGGTTGGAAGAAAACACGTTGGACACGCCTGAATGGGTACGGCTTCTTGAACTTTTGGCTTTTATGCAGCAGCTAACTGACAGTGGTTGCGTAGTGGGACGATGCAAAATTCGGGATTTTGTAAGTCATTCTGCTTGGCGACTTGTGCGCCGACTGTTTCACCGACCACCGCCTATAGCATCCACTGGGGCCTGTATTCAATTCCCGCTTACGCACCAAAGGGCTGGTATGCAGCCTGGTACTGGTAAGTCATTCGTTTCGATGGCTGAGGGGCCTTTCTCAATGCTAGTCGTGGGCAGGTGGTGGATGCACAAATGGACCAATAACGACAACGGCTTCTGGAGATACCACCGAGAACATTACGGCACCGACCTTGTTTATGACGACTTTATCGACATGTTCAACCCTGTCAAGTTCAACGCTAGCGAGTGGATCGACTTATTCGCGGAGAGTGGAGCCAAGTACTTTGTCCTCGGTGCGTCGGGCCGTTCCTATACTGCCAACGACGCCTAGCAGATTCTAAGATGGTTGCTATGTTGCAGTGACGAAACATCACGACGGATGGGCGTTGTTCGATACGAAGAATACGACACACCGGAGCACTTATCACCTCGGGCCTAAGCGGGATTACATTCGGGAGCTCTTCGACGCCGCCAAAAACGAACGACCTGAGTTGAAGCGAGGGACATATATTACTATGCCAGAGTGGTAGGGTTTCCATCACCCGCTTTCATGCGAGACGGTTCCGGACTGAACCTTGTCCACCTCCACCACCCAGGTATAATCCCGATGCTGGTTCCGGAGGATATGGTTTCGGC
>WSTX01000053.1:0-27100 GCA_019633405.1 Tulasnella sp. 408 | reverse complement strand
TGCGAGACTGGCTTCCTCCTGCTGTGTTTCTGACTCCGGTTGAGCGGGAAGTAGCGTCTGCGATAATGGACTTGTAACCTCCCTCCTCGAATCGTGTCGGCTTGAGGTGGGTCTGCTTAGACGTTCCGACTGCGATGCCCCGCTGTTGGTCGAGTAACCAAAGGTGTTGGCACGACCTGGCCAATGTCGACCGAATGTCTGCTGCGCAATGGACAGGGAACGACGAGAGGTGCGATTGCTGGAGGTGGTATTGTTGCTGCGAACCAGGCTGTCACGGCCAACGCCATCGACGAAATTGTCGGTAACTTCATCGACAGTGTTCATCGACCCGCTGGACCGAGAGGTTTGAATTCCATCCTTAAAACTCGTCGAAGCGGAATCCGGTCCTCTTTGAGGTTTCGGTCGAAGGTCCACGAACGACGCCGCGGGCCACAATTTCGCCTTCAAGAAGCGCACTTCGTTCTCCAACTCCACGATCCTCCGCTCCAGTTTCTCTTTGACCTTAGCCTCCTCCTCCTCGAGCATGGGCGGTCGAGACCCCTTACGCTGCTCCTCCGCTGCCAACCTTCTTCGAACCAAGGCTCTCACCCGCTCCTCGACCTCCGCCTTTGGTACCCAATTCTGTTCCATGAACCTGATCCGGGATCTTGCATTGTTAACTTCGGCATGGAGAGAGGTTACAGGGTCGGGAAGAGACGTTTTCGTGTGTGGGGTGACTGGAGTAGCGAGGAGAGACGAGGCTGGTGTGGCAGTAGAGGCAAGATGAGGGCTGGACATGGTCTGGAGCGAAGAAGGATGGGCGATGTAAAGACCGAGAGCATTCTGCTGACGTTGGCCAGTGTGCGAGCCAGATGTTCCCTGCGATGCAGAGCTGTCGTGAGTATAATACGATGTGACCTGGCGCAGAGTAGTGCGTACCTCGAGCGTGCTCGGGGAAGCGTTCGGCTCCTGCAGACGAACCACAGTCTTATTACCCTGAGCAACGCCGTCAGAGGCCTCCTACTCAGTGAAGATTCTAGCGACGAACCAGTGGCGGCGGGGGAGCCTGTTGCGGCTGGTGACGCGAGTGATGTCCTGAACGCTTGAAACGAAGGAAGTCCGAGATACGCTGCATTGTCGATGGTCGATCACCACCCGTAGAGCTCTGCGATAATGTTTGCACAACTTCGGCATCATCGGGCCTCCTCCGGGTACGAGCGCGACGGGACGCGAGGAATCGCGACATTGAGGGAACGCGTCCAAGATGAGAAACGAGCGTCGGGTGCAAGCGTCCAGTCGAGATTGAAATGACGCTGGCCAAGGGAGTGGGGGCTTAACGATTGAAAGAGAGGGGGCAAGCAAGCTCTTCACGCATCTCCGCATTATAAGGAGACGCGAGATAGAGTCCGAGAGGGGAGCGAATCTTGACTGAAGAGGGCAACTGTCATGCGGGGTGAATATGGAAGGGTCGCGCTCCGTCAAAACCGAGGACCGTACCGAGAGGGGAGCGATTGCGAAACTCACCAGGGCACTTTTGAGTGCATTCTATGACATTTGTGTGGTAAAGGTGGAAAGTACAGTAAGCCCAGGCCTTGGCCGCGTCAGAGCTGCTGGAACTTCTGGATCAAGGAGTTTCATCGTCTCGCTGCGCGTGCTTGACCGGGTTTCCCTAGACCTGATTTCTTAATACTTCGGCTAGATTCATCCTTTGTAGAGATAGTAGTACGTTGCTTGGTGAGGCTAATATGGAGTTCGGGTGGCAAACGCGAACGCCTTACGGCTTGGATCCAGGCTAACGGCGACCTCTCTTGTGAGAACCCCGGAAAGGTTCAACCCTCAGGACGCCCCTCCACCCTACCATTAGAGCGCCGGTAGCAAACGGGAGGATACTGTCATGTCTCCGGCATGTTTCTCGGAGCTCCTTTCTTGATTTTGAGCTTCCATTGCACCCAACGCCCTCGCCTCGTGTATACCCCGTGACCGCTTAAAAGCGGAAGTCGAAGGACCTTGCACAGCACCATTTGAAATCGGCACCTTCTTCCAACTACTAGATCCCGTTTAGCAGGTGAACCACGACCGGCGCAGCTTTATGGTCTTCCAAAGTGACACCTCCAAATCCGAGCCGGAAATTGGCACTCAGCCGCCTGCGTATAGTGGGCATGAAGAACAACGGACGGCGAGCGCGCTGCTCGAGGGGCTCTATATGCTGAGAAACAAGAAGACGAGGACTGTTCTGGACTTGTGTAGGCCCTTGCACACTCTCGACCGCATCTTTGTCCTGGTAAATCCGCTAATATTGCTCTTTGAAGGGTATCGTGGAGAAACTTTGGAATGTCACGCAGTTTGGCCCAACACGAATGCTGCAATCGCACATCAACTCTGGCTAATACAAAAAAGGAGTCCAGATGACGCATACACGATCAAGAACCTGCAATGTGCCAAATATATGGAAGTCGAGTCTCAGTCGGACTCAGTATTCGGCCCAATAGGTTTTTTTACCAAAAGTCGCTCAAAGGCGGTTCCGCGTCTTCAACTCGCCGGAAATAGCTCCCGGCTGAATCAACAGTGGTGGATTGAAGAGGTTGAACATGGAGAGCATACGTATGTCCCGACTTGATGTTCACGTTGCATCCCATTCAGTTGAGACTTCCGTTCGAAAGGTTGAAATGCGCTGGAACAAACACGTTTCTTGAGATTCCTGGAGGGTAACGCCATTTCAACCTGCTAAACTCAGGGATCCGGGGTCTGAGATATTCAATTATTTCCGTTGACGAATCTCCAGAAATCCCGCTGACGGTGCCGAGGTTATCTGCTCAAATGGTGAAGGGGACAAAGACGGTCAGATTTGGATTTTGGATCGCACCAGCCGGACAGGGTCAGAAATCAAGGTCTTGTTCGAGTCTTGGAAGCCAGATATTGCTGCTCGAATCATGCAACCTCACGCAACCCAAACCGAGTAAGAATTTCCGGAATCTGGCTACTCACTCAATCTGCCCCAACTTACCCCTATTAACTCATCTCAGATACTTTGTGCTCCCCCATGAACTTCGTCAGCAAATTTGGAAGGATACGAAACTCGCCCGTCAGCCAGTCCGCGCGGGCGTGTTTGACTACAACGACTTTGTGATAAGATCTAAAGATGCCGTTAGTTCCTGGGCTCGAGACAAATTCCCTATTCAGGTGCGTTCTTTCATTCGATCTTTGATGTATCCCCGTTAAGCCAGGCCAGGTGAAACTGAACTGGGTTCCAAAATTTGCTAGATTCAAGGTCCATCTGTCCTCTTTGGTATCATTTATGGCGAAGCAAGAAAGGGACCGAAAGCATATAACTGGTACCTAGCACGCGACATGCGTTCATTGGTGTTCTTCGATGCACAAATTGGAGAGGAGTACGGTCCAGCAGCTCTCGACGAATTTGGATTTAATCCAACCTTTGTTACTTTCTAAACTGATCTCATCTTGATTCAAATCTCGCTGAAGTAACTTTGAAGAGCTACTACTGTACTATTTCGTTACAACAGGCGCATAAGGGACACCGGGACAAATTTCTTACCGGCGCAACCAAACCGGCGCTGGGGCGGGGGACAGCGGACGTTGTCGTTACCGGAGCGGGCCTCCAAGCTAAACTCAGCCGTACGCCATGTCTCTGTGACGGTACATGTTCTGCAATACTTCTGCAATACTTCTGATTACATAAGGAAATCATAAGCAATGTGTTTGACCACTTTAAAGAGTGTAGTTGCCCCTCACTACCGGCGGGGACACGAGTCCCGAACGGCGACGATGTCTGGGATCGGGGGACATTTAAAAAAACTACCGGACCGGATGGGGGTTCGGGACAGGGGACATCCTGTTGTAACGAAATAGTACAGTATCTGTTCCGGAATGCGATAACCCCTCTCATAACCTCAGCTTCCGGTGCTTCCTACCTCAGACCGCAGTCTAGGTATCCAAAATTCATGCTCGAATGTCTCCTCGTGTCTCAAGCATTTGCCGCTGACGTCCTGGAAGACAGAACCTGAAATACAACGTCAGTTTGTCTCTGGCTTGCGAGGCGGTCTTTTCGGCGCCCATTCAGCCCAACGCTCACCCATAGAAAGACGCGACGGACGTGGATCGATGACTAGATACGTCGAAAAAGTTCTTGTTTGCTTAATTGGTGCGCTGTTGGCCAATCCATGCTTTCATCTAAGGTATTGAACGAAAGGTCCTGGGTTAGTCCAGGTGGCCATGCAAAGAGCAACAGTGTTCAAACCGTTGGAGCGACAGGTTTGAGAGGACATTGAAGGAAGCTTACAAAAAGAATTAAACCAAGCCAGCAAATCATCTAACAGTACAATGCGTAAGTAATATATCATAATACTAATCTGAAGCCTTATGTGGTCTGGAATGTGTCCGTGAGCTCTCTGGAGACTTGGGCCTGCGACGGGAGCATCCGACGAGCATTGGCTGCACCTTCGAGACCAATGGTCTTAAGCTCCTCATTACTGATTTGCTCAGCAACTTCAGAGGCTTCTGTGTAGAAGCGTACAGCATCGCTCCAACGACTCTGGTCGCGATGGATGTGGGCTATGCGCAGAAGAGCACAGGCTTTACCTGTTCTATCGCCAAGGGTTGTACAACCTCCCACTACGTAAGAGTAGTACTTCACAGCCTCGTTAAACTCGCCTCGAAGTCGATGCACATCGGCAAGACTCCACAGAGCTGAGGCTCTGCCTTTTCCGTCGCCAAGTTTGGTACAGATCTTTAAGACCTCGAAGAAGGTCGGGAAGGCCTTGTCGTATTCTCTTCGGTGTCGATACGCATCAGCGAGACCCCACAAAGCTGAGATTATCCTCTTCTTGTTGCCAAAAGCCTTCAATATTCTCAATTCCTCATGGCGGAGCGGAATGACCTCGTGGAACTCGCCTCGAAGTCGATGCACATCAGCGAGATCCCGCAGAGCGTCGGCTCTGCCCTTTCTGTCGTGGAGGTCGTTCCATATTCGTAATGCTTCGGAGTAGAGCGGAATGGCCTGCTCGTATTTACCTCTATTCCGATGCACATCGGCGAGTCCCCACAGCGCTTCGGCTCTTCTCCTCCTGTCGCCAAAACTCGTCCACATCCGCAATGCCTCGTTATAAAACGGGATGGCCTCTTCGTACAGTCTTCGAAGCCGATGTACATCAGCGAGATCCCACAGAGCGTCGCCTCTGCCTATCCTGTCGCCGAGTTCGGTACGGATTCTCAGGAGTTCTGAGAAGAGCGGGATGGCCTTATCGTATTCTCTTCGATGCCGATGCGCATCAGCGAGACCCCATAGAGCTGAGACTCTTCCCTCCGTGTCTTTAAAACTCGTCCACACCTGCAATGCCTCGGTGTAAAGCGGGAGAGCCTCGTCGTACCGTTTTCGAAGCCGATGCACATCGGCGAGGCCCCACAGAGCATCGGCGAGGCCTTCTCTGTCGCCAAGTTCGGTCCGGATCGTCAAGACCTCAGAGTAGAGGGGGAGGGCCCTGCCATATTCCCTTCGACGCCGATGCGCATCAGCAAGACCCCACAGAGCTAAAGCTCTTCCCTTCTTATCTCCCAGGCTCGTCCATATCTGCAACGCCTCGCGGTACCGGAGGAACATGTGGGTACCGGTCTGGTGGAACTCGCCTCGAAGTCGATGCACATCAGCGAGACCCCACAGAGCCAGGGCTCTGCCTTCTCTGTTACCGAGTTCGGTATGGATATCCAAGAGCGCTGAGTAGAGTGGTATGGCCTGATCGTATTCTCTTCGATGGCGATGCGTATCAGCGAGACCCCACATAGCTAAGGCTCTTCTCCTGTCGTCAAATCCCGTCCACATCTGCAATGTCTCGGTGTAAAGCCGGATGGCCTCGTCGTATTGCGTGTGAAGTCGATGCACATCAGCGAGATCCAGTAGAGCTGAGGCTTTGTATTGTCTCTCTAAGAGGTCGTTATTTATTTTCAAAGCCTTGGTGTAGAGCTGGATCGCCTTGTCATTCTTCTGTCGGAGCCGGAACCAATCAGCGATGTGACATAGAGTCTCGGCGATGCGTTGTTGATCGTGGGTTTCCCGAGACTCTGATTGGGGCTCAACACTCTTGTTTTGCTCGGTTCGAAGTTGGTGCAGCTCTGCGAGATCGCACAAAGCCCCCGCTTTGGCCGCAAGGTGTTCCTCCTCCTTCAAGTCGGACATGTTCCAGACAGCATCGTAGAGCGCGATTGTCTCGCTGTATTGTCTTCGAAGCCGCGCTAGTTGAGCTAGATCACACAGACTTGAAAATATCTCGTTCGAGTTGTAACCTTCTGATTCTTTAAGCGCCTTTACGAAGAAGCCAAATGCTCCCTCGTGTTCGCCCCGAGATTGGTATACACGTCCCAGCTCCCTCAGACGTTCAGGACCGAGTATTCTCTTGCCGTTGGAGATATTCGGAAGAAACATCGGCTATTCACGAAACGTCAATCAAACGTTATTTCTCCGGCATGGGCTTCTCTCACCATCTTTTCGATGGACCTTCGACAAAAGTGGGCCGTCGGTCTTTCGGTGGGAAGACTTTTCCAACACATGTTCATAAGCGAGCAAAGCTCGCTAATCAACGAAAGATGGGCGTTATTGGTCAGTGATGGCAGTTTTCCCTCAAGGACGCGTTCGACTACAACGGTGTCGGATACGGCATCCTCGAATGGGAGGGAGTTGGTCATAACCTATCCCCAAGCTCATTCGTGAGATTTCGAATGCCGACCTTGTTCGCGCTAAGCGTTCTTACCTCATAGGCAATCCAGCCCAATGCCCATATATCACTCCAAAGACTAAGTTGATCTTCAATTAGCAGCTCTGGAGCCGCCCATCGTAGCGTGTACTTATTGCCCGTCAGGGTTATGGTCCTGTTCGACGCACAAAAGGTTGCGCTAAGTGGCGTCGCGGACTGAGATTGGTTTTCAACCTGCTTAATCTGCGGGTTGGAATTACGCTGTGGGAGGCGACGAGCAGAGCCGAAGTCTGTAATTTTCGCATAGACCTTCTCGTAGTCATGGTCGTGGTCATAGTCGTAATCAATTAATACATTGAGCTGCATGGTCTAGGGCTTAGTTTCTCAACTGAATTACGTGCTAGTAGCAGAACGTACCGATTTGAGGTCGCCGTGGCATATAGGTGGTTCTCGAGTATGCAGGTATTCCAATCCCTGCGCCACATCGCTAATCTGACATACAACGTCTCAGGACTTGAGTTTAGTTAGGGAAGCCCGCATTGATCATACCAGCGATATCCTCTCGGAGATTTCCCACTTTTCTGAACCAAGAAAGTCCTTCAAATTGCCGTAGTAGGACCAGGGAAATACGAGCCAAATGATGCTCTTGGATACGTCTTCCGCGAATCCTTCAAGTTCTACGATGTTTCGATGGTCGAGTTCCACTAGGAATTCGGCTTCCCTGATTGTCAACTGGTCGAACTTGAGCGATTTACGAAACCTCTGCGTAAAGCGACCGAAGCATTCTTACCCCGAGCACTCGTTCGAAATCCGTATCATCTGCTACCCTCATTTTCTTTACTGCAACGTTCTGTGGGGTTGCAGCTTAATGACCTGAGTTAAAAAGAGGGGAGTTGAGTTGCTCACTCGTCTCCGCTGACGGCTTTTCATTTCCCCTCTCTCCTTCAGAAAATCATCCATCGCCTTGCCAACCAATTTTTTCCCCAACGCACGTTTCTCCATATCCCGCATATCCATCCCCGTCATTTCCATGTCGCCTCTTGAAACGGTCGCATGTCCTCCATGGGACTCGGATTCGTCTTCCCAAAACTCGATAGAGGAAGGATCGACTCTCCAGTGGGCGAGCTTCTCAATTCTGGCCCTCTAACAGCAAATCGTTTCGATCGATGAGAAAAAAACACAGTACCCAGATCTTGGATGGGACGCACTAGTTTGGTGCTTGGTTCGAATCCACCAGAGGGACCACTCTGGTCAGGCTGGGCCTGGGAAGGAATGTCGGCGGTCACTTGAGGATTTCCGACTGCCTTCCAAAGTACCTTCGTCAATAAAATGAAACATTGCATTCGTTCTACTTCGGATATGAGTTTATAGACTGGGAAGGGGGACGTGAAACGAGGTTGTACGAGGGTGGTGGGAGTGATTGAGAGGTCTTAACAGACGTTCTGACGCGGATCGCCCCGACCTCAGTCATGTCTTTGGCATGGTGCACACTGCAGGGGGCACGATTCGTTCGTCCCACGGATTATTAGACTTCTCTTTTGAAAATTCCCTCACAGTCTCGCCATCGAATATGCGGGTTTATTGCGCAAATCAAACTTCACTATGCTTCAGCTAGAGCTGCAAGAGTACAACGTGCTGGCGATCTAGTTCATCCGAGGCTCCGTGAGCGTGAGCACAATCGCTCCGGGCCTTGGTGTCTGCAGACAGTCGATGCCTTCTTCCGCGTACTTCGCACTATCCTTCATCTATCTACAACACTCTTATAATTTATACGAATACATTCCGTGATTTATACTCGTGGGCTTCGTATTAGAATAAGCTGAACGTACTCAGGAGGAGCGCGCCACATGCCTTTCTACTCCCTTCACACCCAAATCGTAACCCGCACCGCCCCAAACAAGTGACTAGCCACAGAAATATACATAGTTACTACCTAAATCCGTAAGAATAGATGGCGAAACGAGTGGATTCTCGTTCAAGGTTAGCTCAAGATTCGTTTCCTGTTACCGAATCGTGCATACGCCGTCCCCAGGGCTCACCGTTGCACCACCCATACGCTCGTGAAAGCTGGCACTACCGGGCAGCGTGAAGTCGAGCCTTTAGGAAATTTGGTAATAAGTGATCGTGCTCGGACCTACTTTCACCAGTAGCCGACTCCTTCATCCAACCGGCTGTCCGGTATTCATTAGGACCCCGAGGGCGTTGTGCTTACTCGTACCGGTACAGGTTTCGGAACTTTCAAAGCCGGGCCATAGGGGCGTAGTAATCAAATTTAGCAGTGTGGTAGTCAATAGATGCTGCGGTGCAGTCTCAATGCTGGGGTATTTCAAGAAAGTCGGTACGGGGGGGGGGGGAGGGTCCTATGGGTCATGTCAGTGGCACATTTTTCTCATAATACATACGAATCGAGTCGGTGTAAATATGGAGGGATTATCTATCACGCCATCGGAATCTCCCCGCGGAGAGCCAATCAACAGCGTCGAGCGGTTGTAGGGTTGCCTACATGGATGCACAGGCACAGCAAGTTTTGAATTCGCCCGGCTTTCAACTGACGGTCACGGAGCATCACATCCTCAACTAGTTTACATATAATTTTCTCATTATCACCTACCCGCCGATTAATCACTCTGCGTGGAATCAAATACGGTTCAACCCCATGCGCGTGTATGCGAGGGAGGCTCAATTTCACTCGCTCATGGCAAAACCTTCGTCAACCCCCGGTGATTCTCCTGAGGGCAGCCACCTCAAACCTCGATTCGGTGGAAATCGCGATCGAATAGACCAGATGTATCCTAGGCCATGGACATGGAACGATGAAAAGTGCGATTGCTGGAGGTGAAACGGTGTTGTTGTGTAGACCGTACTGTCCCGCCTAACGACGCCATCAACGAGATTGTCGATGATGTCTTCGACTGCATCCATCAACCCGATAAATGGTGACTTGAAGGCTCCATCCCAGCAGATATGGATGGCCATGTTGGTCTTGGACGGAAGTCCACGACCGAAGCCACCGGCCTCACTTTCCCCTTCTAGATGCGTACTCTGTTCTCAACTCCATGATCTCCCGCTCCAGTCTTCCCCTGACTCTATCCCTCTCCTCGAGAATGGTCGGCCGAGACCCCTTACACTACACTCCTCCCCCGACATTCCTGTCCTAACCAACGCTCTGACTCCTCAATCTCCCGGCTTTTTGGCGCCCAATTCTGTTCCATTAACCTGATCCATAATTTTGCATTGGTGACTTCAGCGGGAGAGGTCATGGAACCTGAAAGAGGCGTTTCGGTATGTGGCGTCACTGGAGTAGCGAGAACAGTCAGGCTGGTGTAGCGGTAGAAGGAAGATGTGGACTGGCATGGTCTGGAGCGAAGGATGGGCGATGTAAAGACCGAGAACATTCTGCTGACGTTGGTCAGTGTGCGGGCCAGAGGTTCCTTGCGATACGGTGCTGTGGTGAGTATAAGACAATGTGGTTTGACATGGAGTAGTACATACCACGAGCAAGCTCGAGGTAGCGGCTCCTGGGGACGAACCTCAGTCTTGCTAGCCCGAACGACGTTCGCAGAGCCCTCCTGCGTAGCCATATTGCTGCCGACTACCAGTAGTGGCGGGGAAGCCTGTTGCTGTTGGCGGCGTGATCGACGTCCTGAGCGCTTGAAACGGAGGATGTCCGAGATAGGCTTCATCGTCGATGGCCAACGACCGCTGGTAGAGCTCTGCAACACTGTCTGAACAATTTTGCTCTTATCGCGCCCCCTCCAGCTACGAGCTCGACGGGACGCAAAAACCCCTGACATTGACAGAGCGCGACCAAGATGAGGAACGAGCGTCGGTGCGAGCGTCCAGTCGGGATTGAAATAACGTTGGCCAAGGGAGCGGGGCTTTACGATTGTAAGAGAGTGGACAAGCAAATCCTCCAAGCATTTGCGTGTTATGAGAAGACGCGAGATTGGGCCAGAAGGGGCATGAATCTTGACTGGGGACAGACAGCTGTGAAGGAGGGGACTACGGAAGGGTCGCGTTCCCGGTCAGAACCGATGACCGTACCAACAGAAGGGCAATTGCCTACCGGTAACATTTTGAGTCAAACATAGAGTATTCAATCAATAATCACTTCGCGAGCGCCAAGGCTCAACCTTTGACGCGATTGACGCGGTCTGACGTCGAGCCTTTGTGATCAGGGAAGTCGTTCCGCTCGGCGAGCTACGGAACCAAAGGTCTCGCTAAGTTATGAGTGAAGGCTTGCGGTGAAGATGTTTCGGTTGTAGTGCATAACTTGAAGTTGTTGAAATAGTCTGGATGTGGTCGAGAACAGAAGATGTGCCATGGAAACCCCGGGCGGTGACCAATCCAGTAATCACTATCACGGCGTTGCTTCAATCTTTCCTCGACACATCATCCCTTAAGAGCACCTGCGAAGCTGCATTAGAGGGATCTTTTGGGGATCTTTTACTCTCTTACTGGCCAGCATGTGTTCTAGAAGTCTCAAATGCGGGTGATCCCCCAGCCGAGCCCTCTCCTCATGTCATCCCCGTGGTTGGCTGAAAAGGAAAGTCGTGCACCTCCCACAACCCCTTCACGTCCGAACCACCGCCTATCAAGTGACTTGCTAAGAGGTCTCCTTCCGATTGGCCCTGACGTTACAGCTCGATATCCACAAAATGGACCTCCAGCCACCCGGAGGAGACCCTGTCATACAGGATAATCGTTTACACGAGGGCATTTACATATTGAGAAACAAGAAGTCAAGGACCGTCGCAGACCTATGTAAGCACCTATATATTCTCAATGATCCTTACCTCCCTCTAAACATCGTCCATGCGCGAAGACAGCCCCGGGCAAGAAAAGAACCTATGCCGCGGACATCGGCGGAACGTTAACCTCGCAATCGGGCATCAATTTGGCTAATACAGCACGACGGCTTAAATGAAACGTGTACTATAAAGAACATTGAGTACTCCAAGTATCTTGAAGTCGCAGACGGGTAAGTGAAGACCTGACTTACCTCAAGAGATCAAAAGTCTCTGGGGAAAGCGATCGGCGGCTTATTTGCCCATCCGCTCTAGGAGTTGTGAAAACGGGTCGAAAGTACTCCCTCGCCCACGAGACCTAGCAGACGAATCACGCCTTAACCAGGCGTGGCTGATCAATGAGCTAGAACCTGGAGAGTACACGTACGTGCGGGCTTAGTTTCTACTTTCTATTTCGCGGCAGGAACTCAGGTTGGCCTCGTCCGACTTGAAAGCGTTAAATGTGCCCGCACGAACACGTTCCTTGAGATCGCTGGAGGGTATCAACCCTTTTCTTTTGCTATCTCAGCTATCAAAAATGTCTGACTTATCTATTATTGGTCAAGGAATTCTTCTGACGGCGCTGAAATAACCTGCTCGGAGGCTGCACCGGAAATGGACCACCAACTATGGATTTTGGACCGTGTTAGCAGGACTGGCTCGGAGATCAAAGCAATGTTTGAATCTTGGAAGCCAGATATTGCCGGTCGGATTATACAGCCTCACAATGCCCAAACCGAGTAAGCTTTTCCAACATTCTTCAGACACTCAATTCTCTCAACTTGCTCACAGTATCGTCCCAGATACTTCGTGCTCCCGCATGAATCCCGTCAATCGCTCTGGGATGATACAAAACTCTCCAACCAGCCATTACGTCCAGGCATATTTGACTATAACGACTTTGTAATTAAGGCCAAAGAAGCTGTGAGCTCTTGGGCTCGGGGCCGATACACCGCTCAGGTGCGTGTCAATCGAATTCACTTCCCCCAAACAGGTCTTGTTGAATCTGGATCGTTTCATGGATATAAATAGGTCCAAGGAGTCGCTGTTCTCTTTGGTATCATATATGGCGAAGCACGGAAGGGACCGAAAGCGTATAACTGGTACTTGACGCATGACCTGTGTTCTCTAGCATTCTTCGACGCACAAATCGGGGAAGAGTATAGCCCAGCAGCCCTTGATAGATTCGGTTTTGAACCCACCTTTGTTACCTTCTAAACATGTTGTTCCCCATAATCGTCTCCATGCGGCTCTTGATTATAATCACTCCTCGCTCCTGGCGTGGTGGACTCCCCCCAGTTTCTGGAGCTCCGCCAACGATGCTTGAAATTTGTGAGCCGTAGAAGTTCTCTGCATAAATTCTCGCACACTAAAGACGCGAGATAGAACCCGAGGGGATGAGATCCTCGGCTGAAGAGGGGAACCTTCTGCCAACGTTGCAAAGCGAGAATGAATTCGGCCAAAACTTATAACCGCACCAAAACAAGAGCAATCGCACTCCGATACCGTTTCAAGTCGATTATATTGCCCAGTTGAGACAAATTTTGCGCAGCCGGTAGTCAAGCCTTGACGCGCGTAGACTGATTCGACGGTGAAGTTCGTTGAAGGCACGTCAGTTTCGTCAGATGTCCCCCGGCTAGCAGAGCCCTGGAGTTAAAGTTCTCGCTGATTAGAAGCAAGGATGTGCAATGAAAGTAATCTTGACTGTTGTACATGATTTGATGTGGGTGGAATTCTCTGGCACCGAGATCCGGCCTGCTGTCTAAGCGAAGGAGGTTCAATTGGCGTCTTGTGCCCACGCGGTGACCTTCCCTGTATTCAACTTGTCTCCTAAAGTCGCTTCCGTCTTTCTCCTCAAGGCGTCACCCCCTCGGAATACTTATCCTTCACCATAGGACGCTTTGAAAGCTTTGCTATTGTGATACTAGCAGGTCCTCTAGCAAGTCCCCTCCGAATGTTGGCGGGGTGCTCTTTCAGGGCCCTTTCCTTATATAATCCCCGTGTTGCTTAAAAAAGAAATTTCGTGAACCTCCCATACCCCCTGCCTCCTACTTTCGCAACCACCCGCTCAGCTAGTGACCTTGATCAACCGGAAAAATAATACCATGGTCCCTGAAACTGAGCACACTAAACCCACAGCGGAAACTGATGCCCAACCACCCGAGTATGGAGTCCCAATTGCACAGGATCATCATCGCCTTCGCGAGGGCTACTACATGTTGAGAAACAAGAAGGCAAGGACGGTTGCAGAGCTGTGTAAGCACCTAGATATCCTCCATGTTTCCTACCCCATATAAACCCCGTCGATCTTCAAAGATAGTCCCCCAGGCGAGATGAACCCGTGCAAGGCGTATAGGGTAACCCGCTCGGCTATGATTGGACGCCAGATGTGGTTAATACGGTACAATACTCCGAATGACACATATACACTAAAGAATCTCGACTATTCGAAGTATCTTGAAGTCAAAGACGGGTGGGCAGAGTCTACATCCCCCAAGGGTATCAAAATCTAACCAGAGCCGACCATTGGCGGTGGTTTCCACCGACTCCAGATGCAACCGAAATGGGTCGCCGGTGATCCCTCGTTCGCGACAACTGGCCGATGAAACACGATTAAACCAGGAGTGGAGAATTGAGGAGCTCGGAAATGGGGAGTATACGTACGTGCAAACGCTCGATTAAATCCCGACCCCGCTTCCATGATCCTTTACGACAGACTCAAATGCGCTCGGACAAACACGTTACTTGAGGTTCCCGGAGGGTAACGTTTTCGATAATATGCTAGATTAAGTCCTAATACACTCTGACGAACCTACTACGACCCAGAAATTCTTCTAACGGTGTCGAAGTAAAATGCTCCGAGGCTGCAGCGGAGAACGACCATCAAGTTTGGATTTTGAGCCGTGTCAGCCGGACTGGACCTGAGATCAAGGCCATTCTCGAGTCTTGGAAGCCAGGCGTCGCATCTCGAACTGTGCAACCTCATGCATCTCAAATTGAGTAAGCATTTCCAGGCACCAGCTTAATCTCCAACAGCTTACCCCCCATAAATTCCTCCCAGATACATCGTGATACCACACGAACTTCGGTTGTCGCTTTGGGATAATACAAAACTCCTTTGGCAGCCAGTCCGCATAGGCGTGTTTGATTACAATGACTTTGTGATCAAAGCTAAAGATGCCGTGAGCTCTTGGGCTCGGGATACCTATCCTATCGAGGTGCGCTGGTGCACTACAGGATTGCATCTTAGCTTTTTAAGCAAGTATGGTTGAAGCTGACTTGTATCTTGAAATTGAAATAGGTCCAAGGAGTCTCAGTTCTCTTCGGGATCATCTACGGGGAAACGAGGCAGGGACCGAAAGCATACAACTGGTATCTGACGCGAGACATGCGATCATTGGTATTCTTCGATGCGCAGATTGGGGAAGAGTACACTCCAGCAGCTCTCGATGAATTTGGATTCGAGCCGACCTTTGTTACTTTTTAAAATATATTCTCATTTGGGAAGAAATCACATTGTCACTCCTGGGCGCTATTCTCATTCCTGGGTGGGGTGCGTTCCATGCACCAGGCACGTGTACCTCGCCTGCCCGATTCGGGAGATTGGCGGACCTTCGTGAACTGGCCAAACTAACCAACAACCACCGCCTTCACCAGACTTAACCAGACAGCGCAAGACAATATTAATCATCTCGACTATGGTCTCTGCGAATGAAACCGGAGAACAAAAGGATGAGGTCCAGATCCAGCCACCAGCGTATGATCGTACAAATGACGATACACCCATCCAAGACGGGCTTTATGTTCTCATAAACAAGATGTCAAGGACGGCTTTAGACTTATGTAAGTCAATGGGATTAATTGTCTACCTCTCCCCTCGATGCTGATAGAAGTCGTCGCGATGACAATCGTAGGGGACCGAGCTTCGGGTACCCAGTGCCACGGGTGGGACCGGCACGACCTTGGAAACCAAATATGGATCGTTAGGAGAACCCCTTCCAAAGACACCTTTACTCTGAGGAACATTCAACAGGCAGGGTTTTTGGACTTGTCGGGAGGGTAAAGTTGTCAGGTGCCCTGTAAGACCCAACGAAAGCTGATACTGCAACAATCCGCTCGGAACTTAGCAACTCCGAAAATGGCACCCCCGTTATCGGTCATCATCGCGTTGAAGGCGCTCTCACTCAACAGTGGCGAATCGTGGAGCACGCACCTTACTTTTATACGTACGAGTAGATCCTTAACTTAATGATCTGTGAACTAAGATGTTTCTCTTTCTAGTCTTCAGTGTGCCCAAACAAATACGTATCTGGAGATCCCTGGAGGGTGAGTGCTCGCGTTAGCCTCGTCCCTGCTTGACTTCCGAGGAGATTCCACCTTCAGAAACCCTACACCCGGCACCAAAATCACATGCTCCAATGAAGCCTCGGAGAAGGATCACCAGCTATGGATACTCGACAGAGTTGGTCGCACTGGTCAAGAAGTCCGGTCTATCTTCGAGCAGTGGAAGCCCGACCTACTACCTAGACTATTACTACCTCACGGGGAGGCTGCAGAGTGGATGATCGGCGTTATTTTCGTCTTTTAAATTCCGATCCACTTATCTCCTCTCCGGCTTCTCGATGTTCACCAGGTACCTTGGCCTGCCCGCAACCCTTTTTCGATCTCTGTGGGACCAATCGAACCTCCAGCGCCAGCCACTCCGACAGCAATTATTCGATTATGATCAATTTGTTATCAAGTCTAAAGACGGAGTTCATTCTTGGGCAAGAGATACGTTCCATAGCGAGGTGAGATCCCTGGTTAACACAACAGCCGTCGCGATGAGTTTAGCCCAATCTTTCCAGATTCGAGGCTTTAGCATCCTTTTTGGTATAATTTACGGAGAGGCCAAGAAAGGACCGAAAGCCTATAACTGGTACCTGTCGCGCGATATGTGCTCCCTCGCATTCTTTGACGCTCAAACTGGGATTGAGTACAGTGCAGCGGGACTCGACCGGTTCGGTTTTGAGCCAACGTTTGCTATGTTCTAGATCTATTACTCGTTCTTGTCGTCTGCTAGCGTTTGTCAAATCTTGGAGGACAGATCTGAATGAACCGTCCAACCACACAATGCTCTGCCGTAGAGTAATAGTTCGTCGATAGGTCTTCTTCCTCCAGCTCCGCGATCCCGCATTCCAATCCCTCCTTCTCTTCCACTTAATTCTCGAGCGCTGATCGTTGGGACCTTTACGCTTCCCCTCGGTCGGCGTCCTGGTCGTAGCTAGTAACTCCTTTGGCCTGTTCTTCGGTCTTCGTCTTCTCGCTTCGTGCGGTTGTTGCAAAAACGATCTTCGGGACTTTACAGTGGCGAGATGCGAGCCGAGAGAGGGCATGGACCCTAAAGCGAGCAACGGAGAAGTAAGGTGACCGGAGTAACAACGAGCGACGAGGTACAAGGAGCCGAGAGACGCTATTTGAAAGCCGGAGATGGCTCCTGTACACGATTTCCAGCGTTGTCGCCCTGAATGGTCTGCTTCAGAACTCTCCTGTTCAGCTCAAAGCCCCAAAACATGCTGGTGACAGCTGGAAAGTGTTTGTTGCTGGTGTCGCGACCGGCGCCCCAAGCGCTTGAAGCCGAGGACGCGTCCCATCGTCGAAGCCCGCTGACAACTTGTAGAGCCCGCAGAGAGCGCCTCCGCAACGTCGCTCTTGGTGCGCCTGCCGCAACGACATTCGATTAGTCCTGAAGTGGAGGTTGTGAGAATAAGATGTGAATCCCGATCCAACCATTTAGACGGGATTGGAGCACCGCTTGTCATGGAAGTGCGGGATAAGGATTGAACGGAAGGGAAGAGAGCGCTCCCCGTGCATGCCCGTTCAGAAGAAAGCAAGATCGAATCGAGCTTCAGGAAAACAACTCTCGGCCGAAGAGGGCGATGGTCATTGGCGAGAATGGGTGCCGCGCCGGGACAAATACCGATGACGTCACCCGGCTAAAGCCGAGCGACCGGAAGCTCAGTGCGGCGCTTTTCTATTCATATTGTTGAGGGCTGGCCCCAGGCGGATACCTGCTTGATTTTTACTTCTCCCGTCAATTTCTCTGTGAATGTTTACTTTGCTGTTCAACTTCCCGGTCAGCAAAACCCCACCTCGTGTATTCCTCGTGACCGCGCGATAGCGGAAGTATATGGACCTCTACCAAGCCCGAGCCCTAGCATCGACGGACGCATTCCGTTCGGTGAAACTAAAACCATCGATATCGACACCCTGTCAATGGCCGACAGCTCCGGACCTCAAGCAGACCCCGACATCCAGCCGCCTGTGGACAGGGCGTACGGCGAACAAAGGATTTAGCTGTGTGAAGGACTCTATACGCTGAGAAATAATAAGACAAGAACTGTTCTGGATCTTTGTAAGCCCAGGCACATCTTAGTGGCCTTCTTCTCTTATAGTATCGCGTTGACGTTCGAAGGGGATGGAAGAGATACCGGGGAGTGTCATGGGTTTTGGCCAAACACCAGCGCCGCGATCGGTCACCGAATATGGCTTATACAGTACAATGACTCAGACGACACATACACGGTGAAGAACCTTCAGCATCCCAAGTATCTCGACGTTAGACCTGGGTAAGTGGAGGAGCGTAGCTAATATCTGTAGATGCGAATGCATACGGGGCGCTCTGGTTCACTCGCAGGTTAGGTGAAACCCGTCCGAAAGTGATCCCACGTTTGCGAATTCTAGAAGGAGAAACCCGTTTGAATCAGGAATGGAGGATTGAGGAGGTGGCACCTGGAGAGTACACGTAAGCCTCAGCCCCTTACCTACTCTTCCGGCGAAATAACTAACCAAAGTCCCGTTGGGAGGTTGAAATGCGTTCGTATGAGTACGCTACTTGAGATCGTTGGAGGGTGCTATCCTTTTCAATTTGCAAGGTTAAATTTTCCGAGTTTTGACATGTCGGATTATCCAGAGACCCTTCTGACGGCTCCGAGGTGACTTGCTCGGAGCCTGCAGTGAAAATGGACCACCAGATTTGGATTTTGGATCGTGTCAGTCGGACTGGCTCAGAAATCAAGACCGTCTTCGAGTCTTGGAAGCCGGATATCTCAGCTGGAATCATGCAACCACACGCAAGTCCAACACAGTATGCCATTTTGAACGGATCCAGACTCTCTATCTCATCATCTCACCTTTATGTCTTGATCCCAGATACTTCGTACTCCCACATGAGCTTCGTCAATCGCTTTGGAATGGCACAAAACTCCTCCGCCAACCCGTCCGTCCAGGAGTGTTCGACTACAATGACTTTTTCATAAAATCTAAAGATGCCATGAGTACTTGGGCGAGGGACCGGTATCCCAATGAGGTGCGTTCTTACTAACACTTTTATACACAGCCGAACAAGCATCATTGATGGGAGATTGTGCGATGGATTCAAATAGGTCCAAGGCGTTTCCGTCCTCTTTGGTATCATTTACGGCGAAGCAATGAAGGGACCAAAATCATATAACTGGTACCTAACACGCGACATGTGTTCTCTGGTATTCTTCGACGCACAGACTGGGGAGGAGTACAGCGCGGCAGCTCTCGATGGGTTCGGATTTGAGCCTACCGTTATTACTTTCTAAATGGATCCAATCTAACCTTATCAGTACTCCAGAATGTTCTTCCTCTTTACCGGATGTGATGCTTAATATTGACACGATGTCGGCACGTGTTGACGAATTTGATGCCCGTCAACCGGCCGGGTGCGATCCACAACCACCACCACGAGAGTCAGATTCAGCGCGACAACACTAAACCGTGCCTTTCGTTTTGATTTATGGACGCTGCGAACGAAAACGTCAGACCGACTGATGAGGTCGGGGGCCAACCACCCGCCCATGGCCGTCCGATTGACGATACGGATAACGTTCGAGATGGACTTTATATCCTCACAAACAAGATGTCAAGAACAGTTCTAGATCTGGGTATGCTACTTATCCTGCCCTATCCTGATCTGCTGCGGATGGAGTCATTGCCGTAATTTCAGGTAACGCAAGGGATGGAACTCAGTGCCATGGATGGACTCAGAGCCACTCCGGCGTGACTGGGAACCAGATATGGATAGTCCAGAAAAGCCCTGACGGAGACTCACACACCCTCAGAAACATTAGGCATGCAACATTATTGGATTTGTAAGATCGAGAATCGTCCAGTGAGGTACAAAGAGGCTAAGGCCGCAACGATTTGCCTCACAATCAGCAACCCTCGTAACGGGCCTCATGTTACCGGTTGGCATGACGTGGAAGGCTCCCCAAATCAGGCACGGCGGATCGTCGAGGACACCCCTCATTATTACACGTGCGAACGTATCACCAGTATGGCCAACTACCAACTAACACCGCTCTCCTTTCAGCCTTCAATGTGTTGGACCTCGCACGTACTTAGAAATCCCTGGAGGGTGAGGGACTTGGTTTTTGGCAATAGCTTTGTTACTGAAGTCTGGGGAGTTACGGTCTTCAGTAACCCGGCAAATGGCACCAAAGCGACATCCTCCGAGGCAGCTTCAGAAAGGGATCATCAGCTATGGTCGCTAGATAGAGTCTGCCGCAGCGGTCTAGAAGTCCGGGCTATCATCGAGCAGTGGAAACCGGACCTCTTCCCTCGAGTGTTGCTACCTCACGGAGAAGCTGCAGAGTGAGTGATAGACCTACTTCAACTTTCTAAGCTCCGGTTCATTTCGACGGTTGACTAGATACCTCTGCCTGCCCGGAACCCATTATCGATCACTTTGGGAGAAAACGAACCTTCAGAGCCAGTTAGTTCGACCGCACTTATCCGACTATGATCTCTTTGTTATCAAGGCTAAAGAGCAAGTTCAAACTTGGGCAAGGGATGCCTTCCCCGCTAAGGTAGGATCCCTGATTAACGAGCTACCTCCCCCATGCGCTGAGCCAACCTTTCCAGATTCGAGGGTTTGGCGTCCTCTTTGGCATGATTTTCGGAGAGGCTGGGAGAGGACCGAAAGCCTACAATTGGTACTTGACTAGCGACATGTGCTCCCTCGTGTTCTTCGACCCTCAAACTGGGAAAGAATACAGCGCAGCGGCACTCGACGGGTTTGGCTTTGAACCCACATTTGCCATGCTCTAGACCATCGTCGGCATATGCTATTCTACTTTGGATAATGTGAATCGACCGTTCAACCAGAGACCCTTACGTTGCCCCGAGAGCCGAGCTCGTCGTTGTGCTTCCAGCCCCCGAGCCCGCAATCCTCCGGTCCAATCCCTCCTCCCCTTTCCCGTCTTCCTTGAGTGTGGACCGCTGCAACCTTGTGCGTTGCTCCTTGCCACCATCTTGGTCGCGTTCGGGCTCTAGCCTTTCCCCTGTTCCCCGGCTTTTGGTGCCATGTAGTTGTAAAGGCGCGTTCCGTCACTTTACGCCAAATGTCTCGGCATGGGGAGAGGTTATGGACCTGGGAGAGAGTTTCTGGTAGGTGGGGTGGCTGAGGTTAGCCAGGAGGGATGAGGCAGGTGTCGTCGCCGAGGCTCTTTGAGGACCGGACACGAGCTGGAGCCACGAAGGATTGGACCAATAATATTCTGATACTGTTTATCAGTGTAATATCACAGATGGTCCCTGGAATGGAGTGCTTTGGTGAGGATAAGACGGTGTGGTCTGGCGCAGAGCGATACATACGACGAATATGCACAAGGAAGCAGTGCCCAGTTCAGCTCCTGAACCCCGTCTGGTTATCCCGAACGACGTTGTCAAAGTCTTCCTGCTCAGCGTGAGTCTCGACGACATAGCAGTGATGGCGGGAAAGCACATTGCCGCTGGTGATGCGATTGAGGTCCCGAGTAGATTGAAGTCAGATACGCGCATCGTCCACCGTCAAGGACGGCGTGAAGAGCCCCGCGACAATGCCTGGGGATCTCCGCCCCCCCACGCGCCCACCCCGACTATATACGAGCTCGACAGGACGCAAAGAACTCTGCCATTGAGGGAGCGCGCAACCAAGAGGAGAATCGAGCGTCGATGTGTACTATTCGACTAGTCGGGATTGAAATGACGCATGTCGTGGACTTGCTTCCTTTCGATTATCGAAAGAGGGGGAAGAAGAGCGTGTTTCTTACGGATTTCCGTCCAATCACGCACATGCATGTGATGAAGCCGGAAAGGGTGAATTGAATAAGGGAACCTGCGACTGGCGCGAACATGGAAGAGCCCTGCCCCCGGTCAGAACCAATGGCCATACCAACCCGGAAGTAATTGCTCACCGGCACCAAGATCTGACCCAATCATATTTCCCAATCGATTGAATTTGCGAGGTCGGCTGTCTAGCTCCGACGCGGTTGGTTGGGGCAAGCTAAAGTTTGCGCTTTTGCGGATGTTGTCCCTTTCCTCACGTAATCTCCGCGGTCGACCGAAGAGGAAATTTCGTGAACCTTCCCATAACTCGTTCTGCACCAGCAGCCGACCACCCTTAGCAAGTGAACCCGACTCGCTCAGAATCTAGCCCCATGGTCTCCGGAGCTGACAGCACAAAACCCACAGTGGAAACCGACCCTCAGCCACCTGAGTATGGAGGCCCTGCCCCACAGGATTGTCGTCTACACGAGGGCTTCTACATATTGAGAAACAAGAAGACCAGGACAGTTATCGACTTATGTGAGCTATTGATGGTATCTATGAACCTACCTCCTTATAAGCATTGCCGATTCTCAAAGATAGTCCCGAGGATACGATGAACCAGTGCAGAGGACATTGGCTGAATAGCAATGCCGCGATTGGACGTCAAATGTGGTTAATACAGCACAATAGTACGGGTGACACGTATACGCTAAAGAATCTCGATTACTCGAAGTATCTTGAAGTGAAAGACGGGTGGGCAAAGTTTGCATCCATTGACGGTTAACAATTCTGATGAGAGCCAATGATCGGCGACCTGTCGATGCCATTTGTTCCAGGTGCCCCTCAAATGAGTCGCCCGTGATCCCTCGCCGGCGACAACTGACCGACGAAACAAAGTTAAACCAAGAGTGGCGGATCGAGCAGCTCGAGCAAGGGGATTACACGTACGTGCAGACGATGTATTCACTTCTCGTCTCATGTAGCAAGAGCTAATAGAATGTCGTCTGATTTCGAAAGGCTCAAATGCGCCCGCACGAACACGTTTCTTGAGATTGCTGGAGGGTAACGCGCTTCACTATTTTGTTAACTCGGCCATTGATAACCTCAGACAAATCGATCGGTGCCACAGGGATTCTTCTCGCGGTGCTATGGTAACCTGCTCTGAGGCAACAACGGAGAAAGACCATCAGGTTTGGATTTTGGACCGTGTCAGCCGGACTGGTCCAGAGATCAAGACCATTCTCGAATCTTGGAAGCCGGGCCTCGCTTCTCGTACAATACAGCCTCATACCCTCCAAACCCAGTAAGCATTTCCAGGCCCTTTCAGCTGGTGACTTAATCTCCGCCACCTTACCTCTCTAAACTCGTCCCAGATACTTCGTGCTTCCTCACGAACTTCGTCAATCGCTTTGGAAAGAGACAAAACTCGCCGAACAGTCAGTCCGCCCAGGCGTGTTTGACTATAACGCCTTCGTGATCAAATCTCAGGACGCCGTAAGTACGTGGGCTCGCAACACGTACCCTATCCAGGTGCGTTTTTGCAAACAAAATATTTCATCTCTTTGAGGAGGTAGAAATGAGGTTAGAATACGCTTTGGATTGCAATAGGTCAAAGGCGTCTCGGTTCTCTTCGGAATCATCTATGGGGAAGCAAGAAAGGGACCGAAAGCATATAACTGGTACCTGACACGCGACATGCGATCATTAGTATTCTTCGATGCACAGATTGGGGAGGAGTACAGCTCAGCGGCTCTCGATGAATTTGGATTCGATCCGACCTTTGTTACCTTCTAGAAAAATCTTCTCTCGGAGTCTTAGTGAATGTTGCTCCTTGTTCTCGGCTGTAACGTTAATAGTGACAAGCACGTGTATCTACCTAACCGATTTGGGAGATCGATGGACCTCCGTCAACCGGCTATACACATCGAACAACGACCACTGCCAACGCCAAATTTAACCGGCAACACCGAGCTATATCAGTCACCTTCATCATGGTATCTGAGAACGAAACAGCTGCACAAAAGAGCGGGACCGAGACAACACCACCAGCGTACAATCACACAGGAGATGTAGAGGATAATTCCATCTGCGATGGACTTTATATCCTTACAAACAAGATGTCAAGGACGGTTCTAGATTTATGTCAGTACTTATATTTACCTAGCTCTCTCAGGTACTGATAGGGTTACTCCCTTGATTTCAGATAACCCAAAAGCAGGGACCCCGTGCCATGGGTATTCGCACAACCGCACCGGCGGGGTCGGAAATCAGATATGGATAGTCCAGAAAACCCCCGCAGGAGATACATATACCCTTAAAAACATTCAGCATGCAGCCGCTTTGGACTTGTAAGGGCTGCAGAATGTTCAGTGGGGTATGGGAAAGCTGATGCTATAACCAATTACCTCACAACCAGTAACCCGGATATCGGCCCTCATCCGACTGGTTATTCTTGCTATGAACGCTCGCCACATCAAGCTTGGCGTATCGTCGAGCACGCTCCTCATTATTACACGTGCGAACATCTCCTCAAAACGTCCAGCTGCTAACTTACATCATTCTGCTTCCAGTCTACAAGGTGTTGCAACGAGTAAGTACCTGGAAATACCTGGAGGGTGAGGGTCTTAATTTTGAAGATTAGCTTGGTACGTTACTGAGTCGATAAGGTCAACTTACGGCCTTCAGGAACCCCGCAAATTGCACAAAAGCAACTTGCTCCGATGCATCCCCCGAGTCACAGCGAGATCATCAGCTATGGTTGCTAGATAGAGTTAGCCGCAGCGGTCTAGAAGTCCGGGCTCTCGTCGAGCAGTGGAAGCCGGACCTCCTACCTCGATTGCTGCTACCTCATGGGGAAACTGCAGAGTGAGCAACGGACTTATGAAGTTGTCTAAGCACCAGCTCATTCAAACCCTTCCCAATTGCTCACTAGATACCTATGCTTGCCTGGAACCCATTATCGATCAATTTGGGAGAAAACGAACCTCCAAGTCCAGCCAGTTCGACGACACCTATCCGACTATGATCTATTTGTTATTAAGACCAAAGACGAAGTTCAAACATGGGCAAGGGATACCTTTCCCGCTGAGGTAGGATTCCCAATGGTGAACTAGCTAGCCCCCACAATTCGCTCAACCCAAACTTCCCAGATTTTAGGGTTTGGCGTCCTTTTTGGCATTGTTTACGGGGAGGCCAAGAAAGGACCGAAAGCCTATAATTGGTACCTGATGACCGACATGTGCTCCCTGGTATTCTTTGACCCTCAAACTGGGAAAGAGTACAGTGCAGCGGCGCTCAACGCGTTTGGGTTTGAGCCCACGTTTGCTATGCTCTAGCTTCATTACACTTTTTCATACCTTCCGAATGCTTGCCTCACCCTCATGCAAATGTACATAACCCCATTCACCTAGTGGCCCATACAGCCCTGTCGTGGAGCAAGAGTTTTGCGATGTTTATCCTGCCTTCTGCACTGTGATCCCCTCCTCCCATTATCCCTCATTCTTCTTTCCTGCTCACGCGCGAGCCGCTGTAACCTTCGTGCGCTTCTTCGCTGTCCTGGTCATAACCTACGCTCCCAGACCTGTTCCTGGCCCTTTGTCCTTTGGCACCATGTTATTGTCGCATGAACGTGACCGGTGAATTTACGTTGCTGAACTCAAGTTGATCGGACTCTAAAGAGAGTAATGGGAAGTAGGGTAAGTTCAGGACCGCGGGGGAGCGAGGAGCGTCGACCTCGATCGAACCGCCGGGTTGCCTACAGTAACTAGCTAACTCTGAATCCCGCGGTGCGCTTAGCCGAGGCTCCCCAGATTCGTGTTTGGCATCCTCTTGGGAATAGTTTGTGGAGAAGCCAAGAGAGGGCGGAAAGCGTATAATTGGTACTTGATGAACGATCGAGATATGCTCCCGAGTGTTCTTTGACCCTCAAACTAGGAAAGAATACAGTGCAGCGGCACTCGACGAGTTGGGTTTTGAGCCCGCACTTGCCATGCTTAAAATCCACCATTTTTGTGTATTTCTTTCTGACCTTGGATGCAAATGTGAATGAACGGTTCAACCAGCAACCATATGACGACCTCGCCGCGATGTCTCCAGCCTCCAAGTCTGCAACCTCCCACCCCAGCCTTTCCCTCATTTCTCACTTCCTCCTCGTCTGAGAACTGCTGCAACCTTCTACGCCGCTTCTTCGTACCCGTGCCGACCCCAGTCCGCGTCCCCGTACCAGTTCTTTGCCCTCGACCTTTGCTACAATGATGTCGTTGCGTGAGCGTGACCCTTGACTTCGCGCAGGCGAGCTCGGTGCCGAGAGCTGTTATGGATCCTATCAATGGGGAAGGAGAGGGAGGGAGGGAGCGCGAAGGAATGAGGAGAATCGGTCTCGCACCCCAGGCTATTTTGGCAATGGATGTGGCTCTTCCACAGTTTTGAGAACCTAACCAGTTTTGAGAACCTAAGCGACCTTTCTCCTGCGCGAACCGACCCCCGACGGCATACTAAAGGCGGCAGCCAAGCCCTGTGTTATCGATGACGCGATTTGCGGCCTCGAGCTCTTGAAACCAGGTACAGAGATGCGCGGCATGTCAGCGGCCGAAGACAACTTCGAGAGCTCATGGACAACGTCCGTGGAACTTCGTTATCATCTCAAACTATGCCGACTTCTGGCTCGACGGTGTACAAAGAGTCCCGGCCGAGAGGAAGAGCAACCAAGAGGAGCGGTGAACGTCGGTCGGCGAGCGCTGGTAGTCGGGATCGAAATAATTTTGATTAGCCATGGGTGAACGCGGCTTAGTCGAAAGAAAGAAGTTCCCGATTGTGTTTCATATCATAACAAAGATAAAGATAGAGACAGCTGGGGGATGCGAATACTCTTTATTGAAGAGGGGAACCCATAGGGACGCAAGTGACTAGTGAATGGTCGGAAAAGCCCTGGTGTGCCAAATATGTGGCCAGGCCCAGCGGACGAGATATATACGTAGCACGCCCTGCCAAGTTGTCTCAGGTCTTATCCCGTTCCCTTTCCCCGCTGGATTGATACCGTCTGGATTAGCAGGACCCTTTGACCGGTTAGTCGAGGTGACCCACATCGTGCTCGTCGATCGAGTGCATGCTGGGCTGCTTCTTAATTATAAGTAGCTTCCATCCGCCCGCTCGTTAAAACCGCGCATAAATGCACGTATCACGTCCGCGGAGGGCAAAGGAGGCACATTAATGCGGCTTATGCATGTGAGAATACAAGCGAGGGGGAGGAAGAAGAGCACGTGCGCACGCGGAGGCGACAACGAGTACTTGTGAACGTTCCATTCTGGCAATTTGATCATGCGACCCTGGCTTCAGCAGTTAACGCTCCACTCGTCGAAGACCGCTGACTCATTCTCATATAATGCCTTGGACCAATGCGAGGAAGGCCACATGTTTTGTTTGCGTGATGCGGGAATTCCCGTTATCGCCGAAAGAGGAAATTAGAGAGGTTGCGATTTCCGGTATGCTCCAAATTCGACGTGCGAACTTCACTTTACCGTATCCGTGCTCCAAACC
>WSTX01000052.1:0-20732 GCA_019633405.1 Tulasnella sp. 408 | reverse complement strand
TTCCTTCTCCGAATTAGAGATAATGGGCCGGCGCAGCGTTGTTGTGTAGTCGAGCTATTCCGACGCCAAGGTATGCCTTAAAGCTGTGCGGTAGAGCTGCGGGTGAAATGGGAGTCACTTGTAGGCGTCGGGCGGTCTCGTCGGCTGAGTTTCAGCAATATGTTCCCCAAAGCATTCCAGGAACTTGTGCAACAGTGTGGTGAATGATAATTAGACTTCCTTGGAGGTTGGGAAGTGCGGAGTTAACCGGTCTTCGGGATTTGTCTGACTGCTCTTCACAATGCCGTTTACGATGTTGCTGGTTGCCAATTCGTCATGCGGCACGGCCAGCATATCCAAAGGTCTCCATGGGGTGCCCCCATAGTCTTTGGTAGGCGCTGGCTGCGTAATACCTGCTAATTTAGGGTTGACCGACAAAAGGAGGCTGTTCGAACCAAATGAAGCTCGCGTACGATAGCAACACGTCCGAACTTGCCACCGACCATTTCATACGGTGAAATTCAACTTCCGAGTGCTATTTTTCGATTAGATTAGTGTGTCTATCTTCTGTGCGACGGCCGCCTTGCTTGGCGCCGAACTACAGTCTTTGCGTCAGCCCAAGGCAAGAGTTCAAAGCGACGGCATTTCGGAAGCGGAGACCTCTCAGAAGCTCAAGGTGACACATCATCACCAACTTCCACCACCTTCTGCAGGACCCGGACAGCACCAAGCCAAGACCCAGCTGCCTCCACATTGCCCAACATGTCGAAGAGCAAATCTCTATGCATTGAATAGAGCTATATTGCTGCGCGCGCCGATTACGCATAGAGGGCGCCTTTTTGTTGGTGAAACTCGAAGCGATATTCCCGTCCGTCGCAGCCCGCGTCATCGGCCGCCGACTGTGCACTGTATCGCAAACCGCAAGAGTTTCAACACAGGTCGATATCGCGCTTTGCTAAGCCTCGACTACTTCCAGGCCCTTCTGGTGCTATCGCTTCGTCGACATTCGGTAATGAGGCCGACGTAGGCACAAGCGACTGGATTAGGCGTCAAGGGGCCGCCTGCGTCATTCTCCGTAGGCCAGGATCCCCAACTATCGTCTCCACACGGCTGCGACGTCCTGTTCACTCAGGACTGCGCGAGTATTAAAGCTAGCAGCCACCAATATGTGTTTTGTAATCAAACTTCTAGCAAGACCCACCCCTAAACTCGAATTTATTCGAACACATAGTCTATGCAGAAACATCCCAGGTCGAATTCTCAGCATAGTTCGTCGCCTCTGACTCCGCTTGAAAGAGGAAAGGCATGTCTAGAATGCCGTCGCATGAAACAGGTGAGGACATCCGGACCCATTTTCTCTGTCGAACGCTATTAATCAGTTCCGCCCCTCAACTAATTAACCGTCTCTAAAACTCTGTAGAAGTGTAATGGTGCGTTGCCCACGTGTGCAAACTGTACTCGTTGGAACAGGCCATGTCGATACGAGACACCTGTTGCTAGAGGCATGACAGCAGTGGTGCTGCAAGAACGAGTCGACCAGCTAGAGGCAAAACTTGAAGCTCTCCGGTCTCAGTCGGCGAGTCGATCGGGAACGTCCTCGTCATCATCCACCACGACGGTTGGCCGGACAACCGATGGCGTCCATCACGCCCCCAAAGGTATGCCGCGGCTTACGGGTGACCATATCGATCTCGTTCTTAGGTACTAATGTTAAATATGCCGCTCCGGCGTCTTTGTTTGTTTCTCCCGACGTCCTTGCCCATATATATATGGCCAGAACGCATCATTGTCTCAACCGCAACTCCCCCCGAAATGTCTATTGGAACCTGGTCCGACGCTGAGAGTCTCCCTCTTAATCTGAGGAACTTCTTGTGAGTTGTTTTTGTACCCACGACCGTGTCGCCCCTGTGTTCTGACCCGCCCCTCACGGAACTGCGACGTCAGAATCACCATCTTCCTGGAGAATTCCTTCAGGATTCACTTCTACTTCAACCAACAGAGGTTCATCGACCGGCTCGCATCAACCTCCAACCCTCCTCATCCTTGCCTCTTGAATGCTATCTACCTACTGGCATGCTACTTTACAACTCTGGATCACCGTCCGGCCTACTGGTTAGGCGAACACGAAGCCGTCTTTCTTAGCCGTGCCCAGCTTGCATTGATGGACAGCTTGGCCATGTCTGACAGATTGATGGATTTCATCCATGCGTCGAGCCTGGTCGCGGCATACCTGATTCACCGTGGGCGATACTTGGAAGGGTGAGTGTCCATACGGTGTCCGTCCTTTTCTAGCAAGCCACTCTGACCCCGACCCTTTTTTTTTACGTGACTTCTGATCTAAATTCAGATATCATGTTCACTGCGGAACGGCACGTTTTGCGCTATCTTGCGGAATGGACCGGATCAGCAAGCACGATGTGTCTTCGCTAGACATGGATCCCGCCCCGCCATACATACCACAACCGATGCTCCTGGCTGAACCCGAGGATGCCACCGAACTCGGCGACCGCCTTTTGGCCTTCTGGCACATATACTGGCATGACAAAGTTTTTTCCATCCTCCTCGGGTTCCTCCCGGCGCTTCCACATGACGACACTATAGATTCGGTGTTTCCGAGGGAGGTGGAGGAATATGAGACCGTTGAGTCTTCTCTGGCTTCCAATGCCGCTTTTCAGAAGCGACCTGACACGGCATTTTTTCCCTTACTTCCACAGGGAAATGTGTATCTTTCCAGGAACGAGACGATCTCAAGATTTCTGGCGCGACAGGAGGATGAGGCCCTCCTCTTCCAATCAAGCCATCGCGATTCTCTGTTTACAACGCAATTGAAAGCCGTGACCCTCTTGGGCCGGGCTACCCGTCTGACGCAAAAACTTCGATCTCGTGAGTCCGAAATTCCCATCCCTGGTCTGAATGGTTTGTCCAAGTCCCTGGCAGGAGGGCCTTCCCACATTGGCGGGATCCCAAACCTTGAACACTTTATCTTATGCCGTGTTTTCCTTTTCAGGTCAGATCGGGCTCGAGGAAGCCGCCAAGACCAGGAAAGAACTTCACAACATTACAAATAGCTTCCTCTCATCTTTGCCTCCTATTCAATCACCCCAATTACCAACGAACTCGCCTGACGAGCTAGCCGTCGCATCAGCCCATGCGATCGCGTCATGCGCTCTCCTCGAACTCTGCGACCCGAGTTTAGTTGGATCCGAACCCCAGGCCTACAGCAACAGGGTGGCGCACGCAAGCTCTATAGCCTCATCACTGCTCGTATTTGGCGATAATTTTGAATGCCAGGATGCTTGGATAGTAACCGGGGTGAGTTATGCCGCTCTATAGACTCAGTTCCAGGCTCTGTTGTCGCTCTTACTAAGAATCATTCGATCATTTCTCTCTTCTCAGTATTGTTGGTGCCTTGCGGGGCATGTACTGGCAGAGCACATACGGCGCGTTCAATCTGAAGGAGGCAGTGCAGAGTTTTCCAGTCCGGCAATAGGATCGCTTCCCGGACCGACCGGATCCCCATCAGCTCGTGCAAATAGGCCCCCATCGGTGACAGAGTGCGAGGTCCTTCTCTCGCGCCTCTTGAGTGCCCTGAACGTTGCGTCGAACGCACAGCAGCCATTAGGTAAAGTCTCATCCAGCTACTCACGTCGATCCAGGAATCAAGGTCTGACCTCTTCTCCTCTCAGCCCATCACGTCCAACGATTATATCAATCGCTAGGCGACCTGAAGTCAGAGTAACAGGAGTTTAAATTGAACGACAAGAGGGGCTGGCAAGCTGGTTTTGCTGCGCCTCATGTAGACGAAGTGACGTTGGCGAATTCTGAGTTTCGGTGGCTGTCACCAGACCTAGAGGATCTCTAATTTTACATCATAATATCCCACCTCGCTTGTCGTATCACCTGTAATAGTAACTTCTGTAGACGTAGTCGCACTAGGAGGCGTCGAGGGTAATATTCATCATACATACAAAAACCGAGCAAAGAATGGTACACATGAAACGATAGCAACGATGAAGAAACGGTTATCGACATGGAACTGGTAGCAGCCAATGGACAAAACAAAAAATCCCATGGGCCACAGAGATAAGAGTTGGGTATCGACAGTGCTCCGCACGGTCGGATCGAGATGCGGGGATTTTCAAGATCGCTAGGCCGTGCAAATAGTCTCCTCACTTCGCGCCATTCCTAACGACAGCGCCCTTCATCTTCTTGTATAAGCTTTGTTTCCGGGTCATATCGGCTCCAGCGACGCGGTCGAAGTAACCATTGTTCGCTTGAGGGATCGCCGCACCAGGTGGCGGTGGCAACGCCTTATCCCTCGACCCAGACGCACCGTCAACGAGGACATATGGTTCTTGGGGGGTGCCAGGTGAAACTGGTTGCTGGTATCGTCCTTGCATAGGCTGTTGACCGCGATAGTAATTTTGGTTACGGGGTGCGTCGCTTGGGGGATATGATTCCGTTTCTTCCCTCACAGGACCAACTCGAGGATTATACGGACCCTCACTTTGATACCCGGAAGAGGGACTGTCATTGCCGCCGCCCAAGACGGGAACGTTTGGATTTTCCCTCATCTTGCGGAAACGCTGTAAAATAGATTTCTTTCGCCCAACTCCTTCCTTGCTGTCCTTGGTGTAACCGTCTGACGCGTAACTTGGGGACGAAGGTGGTTCATCAAGAGAAGTGCCTCCAGCCCTCGCGCCGGGGAGATTAATTGGTTGAGGTGGTGGAAGCTTGGATCGACGGGGCAGATCTACTGGAAAAGCGAACCAGGTTAGAAGCCCGCGGATCTACCAAATACTGCACAAAATAGCCTACCACTCTCGCCTCTTCTTGCGTTGGGGCGTCTCGAGTATCCGTCATAACCGCCAGATTCATCAAAGGAGCTGCGGGCACTGCCCCTTCCGGTATTTCCTATCGTCCCCGCGCTGAACTCTTCGAACGGCTCAGGCTCGGCTTTTCCCCAAGCTTCCGTCAAGGTCATTTTGCGAGTGGGTGTAATCCTGTGTCCTCTGGGGAATGAGTCGCCGGCATCGCCCGCGGGGAGAAGATTAGCGGAGGCATAGGGGCCATCAGATGAGGCCATGGCGGCGATGGTCGCTTGTGCGAGAGGGGAAAGGCGTTTATCGACGACGGGAACATTGTGCGGACCACTTCCTCCTGGTTCGAATGCGTAAACAGGTGCGCGGTGTGGTTTGCCTTGGCGGTTGCGGGACGGCGCTACTGCGTCGAAGGGCCCATCATGATGAAACACTGGAGGATGAGGGCATAAAGCGTGAGCGGGTGGGATTCAACACCAGACTGACCGCGTGCAACGTAAAACATGACTTACTGCCTCCTCCAAGACCACTGATGTCCATTTGGTCGATGATGTCTGCATGCTGGGAAGGTTTATCCTTGTCCGTGCCTCTAGGAACGGCGTTGTGGCTCTTTGTTCGGGCGTTAGCTGCGCGGGCGGCCCGAATATCTTGTGAGGAAGAGTCTTCTGACTGAGAGCGACGAGGCCGACCTGGTGCAGGTTGTTGCGAGCTATGATAATGACAACGTAAGCTGAAGACCCGACGGGGATACGATGGAAAAGGTCAACTGACGCAGACTGGGAGGTTGCGCTTCGGGACATCTTCTGCCTGGGGTCAGTTCGAGTTGCTGCTGGTGCTGCTGGTGGAGGTGGGAGTGTAGCTGGCATACCGAGGAGCTCGAGACGGTGTGTCTGGGATCGGATTGACTGAGTGCTGGCGAGCTGCGAAGAGGGAGCGGTTGGGGGTGATGGGGAGAGGAGAACGCACGGCACGAGTTCGGTCCAAATGACGCAGGTCAGTAAATACCACGACTTTGACGCACGGCTTAGACTCTAATCTTGACACCAACTTACCGAGAACGCCTTCGCAGTCGTCTTCCGTAGAGAAATGAGCCAAGGTGGTTGGCGGTTCGACTGTCTCGTGTATGGTTCGAGCGCGGCACGGATAACACGGAGTCAAGGGTGGGATCGCTCCGGATCGTCTGCCCCCACCAATGTCGGACCATTTTCTCAAAGGGGAAATCCTGGCCCCGTGCTCTCGCATTTCCGGCTATATAGATGTTCGTTCTCATCCTCTACACTAGACCGTCATCCATCGCTATGCTTGCCCCTCACAACGCTGGATTTGACCACTCTGACCAGCCCTCTTCGTCGGGGGTGGTCGTCACGTCCAAGGTCTTGGCCTCTCGGCGTTTCTCGGCACGGTGTTTAACCGAATCCCTGCAAGGCTCTAATATCGACCTCGAAAGTAGTGGCGAGACGAGTCCAGATTATCGCAAAAGATAATGGTTATCCTTGTGCGCAGTGCGGTCGCGCAGAATATTAATAGACCTCGCGATCATGTGCTAGTGGCATCTCGCCTAGTGGCACGGCAATGGCGACAGACTCGGCGGCACCATTCCGCAGCCCACGTCCGCTACAAGTTGACTGCGGAGCCAGCCCTAGAGTGAAGAGCAATCTGTTTCGTGTTGAAACCCTAACAAGCCCCCGGGGTCACATTATGTCTGACAAGGATGAGCAGCACAAAGGCATTTGGATCAAGGACACTTCTCAAACATCTAAACCTGTCATTCACGAAGCGGGGATACCCGCCTAGAATCGCTTCTGGGGGCTCAAGGACATGTCGCCAAAGTATTCAGAGACACGTGGACAGAACAGATCATTCGAATGCTATTCCGGCCGAGGATTCGGCGTAATCACGTCATACACTCGCGTTGGATTGTTCAAATACTTGCAGGTAGCCAGCTTGGACTTTTATAGTAAATCCACAAGCAATTGAGTGGCTCCCAGGTCACCTTTGCGTCAATAACCCACGGCATTTGCTTGCGCCCACCCCCAACTGAAGCATTACACCATCCAAAGATAAAGTTGACCGCGATGCGGCCGCCTTGAACGCTCACTGTTCCCCCGCAGATCCAAACTTTACGCGAAGTCGTCCATATCACGGTGCGCGGGAATAGCGGGGACGGTCTAGAACAACTGGGAGCACTTGAGCTCGTACCTCCATCGTCCAGACGTACCGTACGAAGTGCCTCTATGTCTTCGTCGCGAGATCCTGGCGTTTTCGAGCCCGAAGTATCTGAAACTGCGAGATATAAGGCACAAGTGATCCTAGTACTCGGACTTGAAAGCACGCACTTCCTCGAAGTATTATGACCCGGTTGGGATGCTCGTTGCTTCCAGAGGCGGGAGTATCAGTGAGATGAGGGTCAGATGTGAAATATAAGTTTGCTACAGGCTGGATTTTCTGACAGACAAATAACTTTAGAGGGCAAAGTCGAAGCGGCGAGAAGGCCGCGATTTTTCCGTCAACGAACTTGGGATCGGGCCCAATAGGCACGGACGGACTTGTCCGCGCCAAGCATCTCCATGGGGTCATGAGCAGGAAAAAGCCATAGACCCATGTTCAACCTGGGCTCGGTAGAGGCAGAACCGGGGCCAAGTTCCCGAAGATTGCCCTTTTTTAGACACGGAGCAGATCGAACATTGAGAACTCTTGCAAGGAACATCGGCAAGGACCCTTCTTTATATGCTTTGCTTTGGCCATATTTTCTTCCCGTCATGTGAATTGGTTCTTAACCGGCCGCTCCCGGCTTTTCTTTGGGCCATGATGGATAAAGGGTACCCGCTGATTGACTTAAATGCTCCTCTAGCAGGACTGTTCTGGTCAGTTCTTTAAACTCCCCGTTCCAGTGATTCCATTTATCAGCAATGCGATACGGACTAGCTTTCGCTGCAGCCTTTGCCTGCAATGCAGTCGCTGTCGCTACTACTACGACTCGAACATCTACTACGACTCGAGCATCGACGAAGACTACGTGAGTCTAGATGAGACATTATCAGCAATTGGAGGTTCGCTGACTGAGTTTTCTAATGGCCGGTGTAGTTCAAGGACTACGACAACATCCAACGGAACCGTAGGTAATCTCAAACTTGAGTAGAGAAATGCTAACTAGATCTCGTCGGCATTTCTACTGCAGTATGGTGGACATGGTCATGTCTCTGGCTGGGGCCAATGTGGTGGTGAAGGCTACTGTGAGTTTCCTCTTGCACCTCGGTACCGAATTGGCGTGTTCATGCCATGTGTTTGGCGTGTTGAATTCATGGTATGTTTTTATAGCTGGGCCAACTGATTGCGTCTCAGGCTACACTTGGTAAATAATGGTTAGCGGTAGATTGTCGCGCAGCATCAGAGTCTTATTTTCTCTCTATAGCGTGTATACGAACGATTGGTTTAGGTGGGTTTGAACCTACGGTTCCTCTTCGACTCCTGTCTAACTCTTATTTCTGTTTGAAAAGCCAATGCTTACCTAATTGAAACCGAAATCAATCCATTACTGTCCCGCATTATAGCTCCCGAAATATATGTCTTGTAGCCCTGGGTTGGTGCGGCTTTGAACTTGACACGCCCAATGTGCGGTAAACGCGTTTGAGCCACTCTTCCGGGCAAAATGCCATGACAGAGGGATTTGGTGTTATCTCCTTCCTTATCTCTGAGTTTGAATCCCTGAGACTAGAAGCGAGGTAGACTTGGCCAACCCGGAAAGGCAGTTTAGATGAAGAGAAAAATTGGACGCGGACGGATGGGTCGGAATTTTTCCGCTACCGAAATTGAAGATCACTTCTAATCGATATCCACAGCCCTTAAAGGCCCTCTCCCCGCCAAGCACCTTTATCGTTTCCTTCCATACAGCCCAGGTACTTGACGGCGTTGTGCTCTTCGCTCGTGCCTTAGCTGCTTTGGCGGTCCGGATATCTGAGAGCAACAAGGCCAACCTGGTGCAGGTTGCTGCGAGTTATGATAATAACAACGTAAGCTGAAGACTCGCCAGGGATGTGATGGGGAGAGGAGGACACACGGCACGAGCTCGCGAATTCGGTCCGGCGCACGGCTTAGCCTTCGCAGTCGTCTCCCTAGAAAAATGCGCCAGGTTGGTCGGCGGTTTGTTGTCTCGTGTGTATGGTCGAGCGCGGCACGGGCTACATGGAGTCAAGGTTGGAATCACTCCGGATCGTCTCCCCATTCACGTCGGACCGTTTTCTAAAAGGGGGAAGTCAAAGCCCCGCGCTTTACAATTCCGGCTATATAGATGCTTGTTCTCATCTTCTACGCTAGACCATCGTCTATCGCCCTGCTTGCTCTCTTGACACTGGACTTAAGCACCATGGTCAGTCCTCCTCGTCTTAGGCGGTAATCTCATCCAAAGACCTTGGCCTCTCGGCGTTTCTCGAGTGTTTATCCGAATCTTACCCCGCGGCTGCCAGGCTTGAGAGTGACAGTCCAGATCAACGCAAAAAAGTGATTTTCCTTGCCCACATTGTGGTCGCGCAGTATAGAGTCTCGGTCATGCGACAGTGATACGATTTGTCGCCTAGTGACATGGCAATCGCGACGGACGCGGCGCCCAAATTCCGCAGCACATGTCCGCTACAAGCTTGCTGTGGATCCAAGCCTATCGTGAAGATGAACATATTCTGTGTTCAAGCTTTCGCGGTTGCTAATGTCTGACATGGTGATCAGCAGAACGTATTAGAACCCCGGATACGTCTCGAATGTCAGAACCTGTCATTCAGGAAGCGGGGATACCCACCTAGAATCGCACTTCTGGGAGCTCAGGGACATGTCTCCAAAATACTCAGAGACATGTGGACAGAACAGATCATTCGAATGCTAGTCCGGCCGACGATTCGGCGTAACCATGTTATACACTCGCGTCGAATGTTTCAAGGATTTTCAGCTGGCTAGCTTGGACTTCACAGTGAATCCATGCGGGATAACATGTGATTAAGTGGCTTCCAGATCACGGGTCTGTCAATAAAGAATGGCGTTCGCTGGCGGGCGTGTTGCGCCAACCTCCCAACTGAGGCATAACACCATCTAAAGAGAAGGTTGACCGCAATGTGGCCGTTTCAACGTACGCTGTTCCCCGCAGATCCAAACTTCACGTCGAAGTCGTCTATAACATGGGGCGCGGGAATGGCCGAGATGGTCTTGAACAATGGTAGCACTTCAGTTTATACCCGCATCATCCAGACATATCGTACGAAATATCTCTGCGTGTTTATCCCGAGACCTTGACCTTTTCAATCCCGAAATTATCTGAAGCTGCGAAATATAAGGTACGCATGGCCTCAGCATTAGGCCTAAGCTGGTACCTGTTCGACGTGTTCTAGAACCGGTAAGGATGCTCGCTGCTCACGGAGGCGGCGATATCAGGGAGATCAGGGCCAGACGTGGGGGAAAGCTTTGCTACAGGCTGGGTTTTCTTGACAGACAGATAACTTGAGAGGGCAAAGTCGAAGCGGGCAAAAGGGCCGGGATTTTTCCGTCGACGAACTTGGGATCGGCCCCAATAGGCATGTGCGGACTTGTCCACGCCAAGCATCTCTATTGGGTCATGAACAAAAAAAGTCGGGTGCTTGGCATCGGTGCCATAGACCCACGTTCTACTTGGGCTCGGCAGAGGCAGAACCAGGACCAAGTTCCCGAAGATTGCCCTTTTGTAGACACGGAGCAGATCGAACACTGAGTACTCTTGCAGGTAACATCGGCAAGGACTCTTCTTCAAATGCTTTGATTTGGCCATATTCTCTTCTCGTCATGTGAGTTGGTTCTTAACTGGCCGCTCACGGCTTTTCTTTGGGCCGTGATGGATCAAGGGTACCCGCAGATTGACTTAAAAGCTCTTCTAGCAGGACTATCTCAGTCAGTTCCCCAAGCTCCCCAATCAATTAATTCAAATTATCAGCAATGCGATACGGACTAGCTTTCGCTGCAGCCTCGGCTGCGCTCTTTCCAGTTGCCTATGCAGCATGGGGCTACACGAGCTCTGGAGGATCTTACGTCGTTGATACCGGATCGTCAAATAGCTTCACTTTCAAAGTCTCTCAGTCGTCCTGCGATATCACGAGTTTGTACTTCATAGGTGTCGAAGTGGGTTGAGCCTTGCTGTTGGCCCGCAGAACCCTCGATGCTTACCGTAACGGAAATAGTATCAATATAGCTCTCAGGCGTCACATATTAGCTCGGGTTTGGGATCCGCCACTGTGAGCGCTCAAACCATCGGTAAGCCTATATATGACTGCTCGAACTCTTTTCCACAAACAGCTCTCAGCTCAGATTCCGCCTCCCTAGGGGACTATATCAAGATCACCTGCGTGACCTCGACTCTCACCCAATATCTTGTTGCACACAAAGGAGAGTCTACAATCTTCATGGCTACCTATACGGTTCGTCTTCTCCGTCTCCCTGACCCCAGGTACAGATCGTTCGGGCGTAGTAGTGAAGGCTCATCCCATCTTTCACGCATATTCGGCGCGTTTTAGACCGCAGAACCTTCGGTTGGCGAGCTCCGATTCCTCGCACGCCTCAACTCCGCTCAGTTGACGACGAGCGCATTCCCGCAATCCTATAGTGGCCAAGGGACAGCGGGCGCAGTGGAAGGCAGCGATGTCTACAAAGACTCATCAGGCCAGACTTACAGCAAGTTCTATTCAAGCGTGAGATTCATTGACGATCAAGTCCATTGGGTTTCTACGTCGGATGGAGGGGTACATGTCAGCATGGTGGGTCGAAGACATTCTACTGTCCGAACCAGCCTGACCATGTTTCATAATGTTTCTAGGTCATGCCTGGCAATGCGTACGAATCCTCTTCCGGGGGACCTTTTTTCCGCGACATCAACTCGGACAAGACAAGCTCGAACGGGGCTCACAACTTGTATTTCTATATGGTATGATGAATTGAATCTCGCAAACCCGTCTATAGCCCTAGGCTAATCCCATCCCGACCTGGCACGCAGAACTCTGGACACGCACAAACCGAATCGTACCGCCAAGGCCTGCACGGTCCCTATGCGCTCGTACGTCCGCTGGCTATTGGCGTAGCGCATGAGATAACTTACACCTGTTGCCGCTCTCAGGTGTTCAGTCGCTCCGGAATTCCCGATAAGAACCTTGACCTGTCCTTCTTTGCGGACCTTGGTATCAGCGGTTATGTTGCAAACTCGGGCCGAGGTACTGTCAAGGGTACGGCGAGCGGTGTGTCTTCATCGTATCAAACGGTTGTGCACTGGTACAATAGGTGAGTTCGTGACTTTGGCGGTTTCAGTGCTGGTTAATTGGAAAACTGAGCTGTTTATGGTTAAAGCGTGGCACAATACTGGACATATGCCAGCAGCGGCGGATCTTTCACCAGTCCTTTGATGAAGTCAGGAACGTACACGATGGTCTTGTACAAAAACGAACTGGCAGTTGCCACTCAAAGTGTCTCCGTCTCGGCTGGGGGGACCACTACGTCCAACATAGCGTCTAGCAATGACCCGGCCAAGACGGCGCCTACCTGGATTATTGGAGAGTAAGCTTGGGGGAACATTGTCGCTTATGTCCAACTGTACTGACCTGACCGGCACCTCTTAGTTTCGATGGTAAACCAACCGGATTCCTGAACGCTGACCTTCAAGAGCGGATGCACCCTAGCGATACGAGGATGCATGCATGGGGACCTGTAACTTATACCATTGGATCCAGCTCAACTTGTAAGCTCGTGGTCCTATCGTGGAGTAGGCCAGCTGCTAAGTTTATCTTCATCACATCTCAGCCTCCTTCCCTATGGCCCAAATCAAAGCTGTAAACAACCCTACCACAATTAAGTTCACCCTCTCCTCCTCACAAACTGGTGCTGCCACGGTGAGTAAGTTCAGCGCTTTGTGTTAAGATTTCTAACGCCGTTGGACCGCCTTTCTGGCAGCTTCGAATTGGTTCGACTCTTGGTGAGCCCATCAGAGATCAGGAAGTGCGAGCTTGTATCTAAGCATCAGGTGATCCGCTGTGCAGCTTTCGCTGGAGGACGGCCCCAGGTTAGCGTCAATTCGTGGCAAGGTCCAGCCCCAGGTACTCCGGTCGATGTAAGCAGTGTTCCTCTCGTCGCTTTTCTTCAACGCCGAACCGGTCTGCTCTCCAGCTGAACAGCCGTGGCTTCACCCGTGGTACATACCGTGGTAACAACGTCATCTACGAAGTCTCTATTCCTTCAGGCGTCTTGGTTTCTGGAACCAACACCATCTACATCAACGTCATCTCTGGCAGCTCCGGAGATTCTTTCTTGAGTCCCAACTTTATCTACGATGCGGTCGCTCTTTGGACTAACGGAGGAAGCGTTGTCACGACCACAACGACTCGAACATCGACGACGACTACGTGAGTCCAGATGAGACATTGTTTGCAATTGGAGACACTGAGCTTTCTAATGGCCGGTGTAGTTCGAGGACTACGACAACATCCAACGGAAGCGTAGGTAATCTCAAAATTGATTAGGAAAATGCTAACCAGATCCCGTCGGCATTTCTATTGCAGTCGGGTGGAACTGTTGCTGCCTGGGGCCAATGCGGTGGTCAAGGCTACTGTGAGTTTCCTCTCGCATCTCGGTACCGAAGAGACGTGTTCATGTGATGTTTTTATAGCTGGCCCTACTACTTGCGTCTCAGGTTACACTTGGTAAGTAATGGGTAGCGGTAGATTGTCACACAGCATCAGAGTCTTATTTTCTCTCTACAGCGTGTATTCGAACGATTGGTATAGGTAGGTTTGAACCTACGGTTCCTCTTCGATTCCTATCTAACTCTTACTCCTGTTTGATCAGCCAATGCTTGCCTAATTGAAATCAAACCATTCCTGTCCCGCATTGTAGTTCCCGAAATATAAGCCTTGTAGCCCTGGTTGGTGCGGCTTTAAACTTGACGCGCCCAAGTCTGGTAAACGCGTTTGAGCCACTCTGCCGGGTAAAATGCCATGGTAGAGGGATTTGACCCTATCTTCTTTCTTATCTCTGAATCTGAATCCTAAGACTAGAAGCGAGATAGACTTGGCTAACGCGGAAAGGCAGTTCAGTTGAAGAGACAGACTGAACGCGGACGAATGGGTCGGAATTGTTCCGCTACTGAACTTGAAAATCACTTCTAATCGATATCCATAACCCTAGCCGCGCCAGGCATCTCTATGGTTTCCTTCCGTACAGCTCGGGTACTTGGCGGCGTTGTGGCTCCTCGCTTGAGCGTTAGTTGCTCGGGCGGTCCGGATATCTGAAAACGACGAGGCCAACCTGGCGCAGGTTGCTGCGAGTTCTGATAACAACAACGTAAGCTGTAGACCCGCCAGCGATGTGATGGGAGAGGAGGACACACGACACGAGCTCGCGAATTCGGTCCAATACCACGACTTTGACGCAGGGCTTAGACTCAGGGCTTAGACTCTAATCATAACAGCAAGTTACTGAGGACGCCTTCGCAGTCGTCAACTTGTTCGGCGGTTTGCTGTCTCGTGTGTATGGTTCGATTGCGGCACGGACTATATGGAGTCAAGAGTGGAATCACTCCGGCTCGTCTCCCCACTCCCGTCGGACCGTTTTCTAAAAGGGGGAAGTCAAAGCCCCGTGCTCTACAATTCCAGCTATATAGATGCTTGTTCTCATCCTCTACGCTAGACCATCGTATATCGCCCTGCTTGCTCTCCCGACACTGAATTTAAGCACTATGGTCAGTCCTCCTCGTCTTAGGCGGTCATCTCCTCCAAGTATCATGGTCTTTCGGCGTTTCTCGGCGAGGGTTTCAGCCGAATCTTACCCCGCGGCTGCCAGACTCGGCTACCTCGAGAGTGACAGTTCAGATCACCGCAAAATAGTGGTTTTCCTTGCGCATATTGTGGTCGCGCGGTATAGAGGTTTCGATCATGTGACAGTGATACGATTTGTCACCTAGTGGCATGGCAATCGCGACGGACGCGGCGCCCAAATTCCGCAATACATGTCCGCTACAAGCCTGCTGTGGATCCAACCCTATCGTGACGATGAACGGACTCTGCGTTCAAGCTTTCGGGGTCAGATAATGTCTGACATGGTGAGAGCAGATCGTATTCGAACCGAGGATACTTCTCGAATATCAGAACCTGTCATTCGTGGAGCGGGGTACCTATTCAGAAACACGCTTCTGGCAGCACTAGTGACATGTCTGTCAACTAACTCGGAGACATGTGGACAGGATGGATCATTCGAATGCTTTTCGGGCCGAAGATCTGGCACAACCACGTCCGACAGTGGTTCGTTGGGCCAAGTCAGCCTGTCATTTGTCCAGCAAACTCACACGACCAAGGAACGGTCAAGCCACCCCCGCCACGCCTTTCGTTGTTATACTGCTACAGCGCTTGCCGTTCCGCAGGTTGCTCTAACCACCGTGCAGGCCATGAGAAACAGCAACCAAAGATACCGAGTTGACCGATTCAGGTTACCCTGAAGTGTGTCTCTGTCGCGCAGCTCTATATACTACGAGTGCAGCCTTCTTCAAGAAGTTAGCGAATGGTGGAGGCCGTGGCTTTGATCAACAGCCACCTGGACGATTCACCTGTCGACTCGCCGACTCGGAAGAAATAACTGCCAAGGTGCTATTTTCCAATCCTCGACATTCCCAAACCATCTTTCATATAAGTCGATACTCAGAAGGGATAAAATAGTCTCAGTCTTTGGCCGGATTGGGGGGAGCATCTCGTATCGGGTGTCGACCCGGGTGGGTTACTGACGGCTCGCTCTCCGGGGGGGGGGGGTTGAGAAGACCAAACCAGTCGTGAGATATAGGATTGCTTCTGGGCTGAAATTTGCTGACAGGCAGCTCAGATCAAGAGAAAGATTGGAGGCGGATGAAGGGACCGGATTTCTTCCGTCAGGGATCTTCAAGATTACTTCCAATCGGCACCCATCGCCCTCTCCAGGCCAAACACATCCATCTTCACAAACCGGGTGCTAGATCTCGGAATTAGAGTGCTACATTCAATCACAGCTCGGTAGCTTTAGAAGCATGCCCGACTCCCCGAAGATTGGCCATTTTGGAAACGGACGTCGATCCAGTATTGAGTGTTCTTGGCAAGCGGTGTCGGTGAGAACTCTTCAAGCCTTAGATTGACAAGATCCTCTGCATGTTGTCCGGGTTGGCTCTTGACTGGCTGCTTGCGGCTTTTCTTTGGGACGGGACGGATGGAAAGGGTGAGTGTTGATTAGTATAAAGGTTCCTCTAGCAGGACTCTCTCAGTCAGCTCCTCTAAACTCCCCCATTCCATCAGTTCCATCTACCACCAATGCGTTTTAGACTCGCTATCACTGCGGCCTCAGCGACGCTTCTGCCAGCAGCCCGCGCAGCATGGGGCTACACGAGCTCCGGCGGATACTACGTCGTTGATACCGGATCAGCAAATAGCTTTACGTTCAGGGTCTCCCAGTCGTCCTGCGATATCACAAGTTTGAACTATCGCGATGTCGAAGTGCGTTAAGTCCTCACGCTGCTGTTGGCTCCCGCGACCCCCATTGCTGATCCCAGCGTAAATAGTATCAATATGGCTCTCAAGCGTCACATATTAGCTCGGGTCTGGGATCCGCTACTGTGAGCATTCAGACTATCGGTAAGTTCGCGAAGGACTACTCGATCCCTCCCGTGAAAACAGACTGGGCTTATACTCTACCTCTCTAGGGGACTACATCAAGATTACCTGCGCGACCTCGACTCTCAGCCAATACCTTGTTGCGCACAAAGGAGACTCCACAATCTACATGGCTACGTATACGGTTAGTCTTCTTCGTCCCCATATCCCCGGTAGGGGTACAGATTGCTTGAGTGTGGTAATGGAGGCTCACTCCGCCCGTCATGCTTGCTTTGGCACGTTTTAGACTGCAGAACCTTCGATTGGCGAGCTCCGATTCATCGCGCGCCTCAACTCTGCTCGGTTGACGACAAGCGCTTTCCCGCAATCCTATAGCGGTCAAGGAACGGCGGGCGCAGTGGAGGGCAGCGATGTCTACAAAGATTCATCCGGTCGTACTTACAGCAAGTTCTATTCGAGCGTGAAATTCATTGAAGATCAAGTCCATTGGGTTTCTACGTCGGATGGAGGCGTGCATGTTAGCATGGTAGGCAGAGTTTAATTCATGAGAAGCGAGTCCGTCAACGCGTACCGACTTTTCACTGCTTGATCATTCCCAAGGTTATGCCCGGTAACGCGTACGAATCCTCTTCTGGAGGACCTTTCTTCCGTGACATTAATTCCGACAAGACGAGCTCGAATGGGGCCCACAACTTGTATTTCTATATGGTATGATGGGTTGAATCTCGCAGAGCGGTCTCTAGCTCATAGGCCAATACGATTCCGAACCGGGTCCGTAGAACTCTGGGCACACGCAGACCGAGTCGTACCGCCAAGGCTTGCACGGTCCCTACGCGCTCGTACGTCCGCTGGTTATTGATGTCGCGCATGGAATAAGCTCACACCTGCAGCCCTTTCTCAGGTCTTCAGTGGCTCTGGAATTCCTGACAAGAACCTTGACTTATCATTCTTTGCGAACCTTGGGATTAGTGGTTACGTTGCAAACTCTGGCCGAGGCACCGTCAAGGGTACGGCGAGCGGTGTGTCTTCATCGTATCAAACGATTGTGCACTGGTACAATAGGTGCGTTCGTGACTTTGGCGGTTTCAGTGCCGGTTAATTGGAAAACTGAGTTGTTTATGATCAAAGCGTTGCACAATACTGGACATATGCCAGCAGCGGCGGATCGTTCACGAGTCCTTTGATGAAGTCAGGAACGTACACAATGGTCTTGTACAAAAACGAACTGGCAGTTGCCACTCAAAGTGTCTCCGTCTCGGCTGGGGCGACCACTACGTCCAACATAGCGTCTAGCAATGACCCAACCAAGACGGCGCCTACCTGGATTATTGGAGAGTAAGCTTGGTTAAAGGGGACATTGTCGTTTATGTCCAACTGTACTGACCGCCACCTCTTCCTAGTTTCGATGGTAAACCAACCGGATTCCTGAACGCTGACCTTCAAGAGCGGATGCACCCTAGCGATACGAGGATGAAAGGGTGGGGTCCTGTCACTTATACGATTGGATCTAGCTCGACTTGTAAGTGCTCGTAATCTCATCGTAGCATTGGTAAGCTAAGTTTACCTTGATCACAATTCAGCCTCCTTCCCCATGGCTCAAATCCAAGATGTCAACAGCCCGACCACAATCAAGTTTACACTGTCTTCTTCGCAGACTGGTGGTGCGACGGTGAGTAGGCTCAAAGCTTTGTGTAAACATCCCTAACGAACAATGGATGGTCGTTCTGGTAGCTTCGGATTGGGACAACTCTTGGTGAGCCCATCAGAGATTAGTCTGCGTGGGATTGGAGCTAAGCATCCCGCGGCGCTTTATAAAGCTTTCGCTGGAGGACGCCCCCAGGTTACCGTCAACTCCTGGCAGGGTCCTTCTCCAGGTGCTCCAGTCAATGTGAGTAGTATTTCTTCTGCCACTCTCTTTACTCGGACGCCGAACACGTCTGCTCTTCAGCTGAACAGCCGTGGCTTCACCCGTGGTACATACCGCGGTAACAACGTCATCTATGACGTGTCTATTCCCTCCGGAGTCTTGGTTTCTGGAACCAACACAATCTATATCAACGTCCTCTCTGGAAGCTCAGGAGATGGATTTTTGAGTCCAAACTTTATCTACGACGCAGTCGCTCTTTGGACTAATGGAGGAAGCGTCGTCACCACCACAACGACTCGAACGACGACAACGTGAGTCCGGATAAGACATTTCCTGAAGACTCGCTGAATGGGTCCTTCTGATGGCCTGTAGTTCGAGGACCACGACGTCCACTGGAAGCGTACGTGATCTCAACCTTAAATCAGACAAACGCTGATCAGAGCCCGTCGGCGCTCCCATTGCAGTCAGGTGGAATTGTTCCTGCCTACGGCCAATGCGGAGGTCAGGGTTACTGTGAGTTCGATCTACATCTCAGTACCGACGAGGCGTGTTCATGCATTTGCTTTCATAGCCGGGCCTACGACTTGCATCTCAGGCTACACTTGGTAAGTGATGATGGGTAGCGGCAATTTGTCGTGAAGCATCAGAGTCTTATTTTCTCCTTACTGCTTTCTACAGCGTGTATTCAAACGATTGGTATAGGTAAGTTTGAACCTACGGTTCCTCTTCGATTCCTGTCTAACTTTTATCCCTGTTTGAAAAGCCAATGCTTGCCTAATTGAAATCAATCCATTCCTGTCCCTTATTGTAGCTCCCGAAATACAAGCCGTGTAGCCCTGGGAGGCATTCAAATCGACACGCCCAGTGTGTTGTAAGCCCCATCGAGGCACTGTGCCAAGTCAGATGTCATGATAGAGAGATCGGTGCCATCGTTTTCCTGACCTCCGAGCTCGAATCCCGCCGGCCGGAAGCGAGGTAGACTTGGCCAACGTGGATAGCCGGTTCATATGAACAAAAGGAATGGAGACGGACGAAAGGACCGGAATTCTTCCGTCAGGGAACTTGAAGATCACTTCTAATGGGTATCCACGGCCCTCTCCGCGCCAAGCATCTCTAGTGGTTCCGTCCGCACAACCCGGGCGCTTGATCTCGGCATCATTAGGCAACATTCAAATATTGGCTCGGCGGTGTCAGAAGCGTGCCCAAGCCGCCGAAGATTGGCCAGTTTTGAAGCGGAGGCCGATTCAGCATTTAGTGCTCTTGCCAAGCGGTATCGGCGAGGACTCTTCTTCAAAGGCTTGGATTGACAAAGTTCTCTTCTTCTCATATTGGTTACCTCTTGACGGGCCGCTCGCGGCTTTTCTTTGGGCCGTGGAGAAGCGAGGGAAAGTGCTACCGGGTTAAAAGGTCCTCTAGGAGGACTTTCTTGTAACGTTAGTTTCTCTGAACCCCCCATTCCATTGATTCCAGTTACTAGCGATGCGCTACGGACTTGCTATCACTGCAGCCTCAGCGGCGCTCCTGCCAGTTGCTCGTGCAGCCTGGGGTTACACGAGCTCTGGAGGATACTACGTCGTTGATACCGAAGCAGCAAATCCCTTCACATTCAAGGTCTCTCAGTCGTCCTGCGATATCAGGAGCTTATACTACCGCAGCGTAGAGGCATGTCCGATGTTGCTGTTGGACCGCATAAATTAAATGTTCATTGCTCTCCCTATTGATAGTATCAATATAGCTCCCAGGCGTCACATATCGGCTCGGGTCTGGGATCCGCCACCGTGAGCATTCAAACCATCGGTAAGTACATAAATGATTCCTTTTGAAAAAGCTAGCTAACACTACGCCTCTCTAGGGGATTACATCAAGATCACCTGCGCGACCTCGACTCTCAATCACTACTATGTTGCGCACAAAGGAGACGCCACGGTCTACATGGCCACCTACACGGTTCGTCTTCTCGTCTCCGTAGCCCCAGTGGTGGTACGGATTGCTTGGGTGTCGCGATTGAGGCTCACTCGTCTTTCATCGTACCTGGCACGCCTTAGACTGCAGAGCCTTCAATCGGCGAACTTCGGTTCATCGCGCGCCTCAATTCCGCTCTTCTGACGACAAGCGCATTCCCAGAGTCCTACAGTGGCTCAGGCTCAGCGGGCACCGTGGAAGGCAGTGATGTTTTCAGGGACTCCTCAGGCCGCACCTACAGCAAGTTCTACTCGAGCGTCAAGTTCATTGATGATCAAGTCCATTGGGTCGCTACTTCAGACGCAGGAGTACACGTTAGCATGGTGAGTTGGATCTACATAAAAAAGCACATCGGGCAACGTGTAGTTAAGTTTGATGATGGACGTAGGTTATGCCTGGCAACGCGTATGAAGGATCATCTGGAGGACCTTTCTTCCGTGACATCAACACCGACAAGACCAGCACTAATGGGGCTCACAACTTGTA
>WSTX01000051.1:0-27552 GCA_019633405.1 Tulasnella sp. 408 | reverse complement strand
CAGTGATCGATTGGTTAGACGCTGGTCGAGGGATCTTAGCAAAGCGCTTCTTCCGGGAGGTCGGTCCTGCTCCGGTTAAAAAAAAACACGTTTCGCTGGTTCTCACATGTCATTTGCAACCCGCATTAGTCATGTACCCAACTACCCAACGGGTCCTACGCCAAAGATCTTACGATTGTCGAATCAGATCTCTCACGGGTGGCGTTGCTTGACAATTCACCCGTCAGCTACAGCTCTTGTCAAGGTGCGCTACCGGGTGGTAACCTTCTTTCGTTGCAAGATTAATCTGACTGGTTGGGACTATCTTTGTGCTTTTCGATCACGCCTTCACGTCCTCAAATGCACTACAGCGAACGGCATCCCGATTGAAGGCTGGACAAACGACCCCCACGACGAAGCGTTGCTCGATCTCTTACCGTTCCTCGACTCTTTGCGTTTCACCTCGGACGTTCGACGAGTTCTCGGTATCCGTGGCTTCCAGTGATATATCAAATGCACCTGTTGGAAATTTTCCAATTTTTAATGCAGTTTGTACACCTCCGTTATCTTGGACTGAATGGGAAGATGGGACCGAAAGAAGCTCGAAAGCAGTCTTTTCGCGTCATACGCTTTAGTAATTGTCGTGTCAGCTCTTCGTTTTTGATTTGTACAACTTATCCCCAAGCCAACAAGTATTTTATTTTAATAAGCGAAGAAGATTTGGAATATCTTTCCTTTGGTTGAGGCAAGCAATCGATATCATGCATCCTCCGTCGAAACAGGATCCCGGCTTTCGGACCCCATGGCTGATCAACGGCTTCTAGTCCCCGCCTATCCCGTTTACCATCCTTTCCCCATCTCCTAGGACCCCAGGCACGCTAATTCCCAAAACTGCCAACGGGGGGAGTATAGGACCTCTCAAACTATTTGGCTTCTAGGGGAGTCTGATTACATGCAAGCCTTTGGAGAACTTCCAGGAGCCAGCCTGGATTTCCAACGACAGCTCGGAGTGGTGACCGAAGTTTATCGGTTCAGATTTGTGGCGCAAGTGAGATAGGCGAACAAAGTCAACCCAAAGAGGATAACAGGGGCACTAGAGGGTCAATTTAGCCCCTCTACTAACTGTTTCGAAATGAGTACTGAGAACGCGGAAGGAAACCGACGGTCGGAAGTGAGTTGCATGTTCTTGACCATGAGCATGACCTTGTAAATGTCCAACCTCTGTAAGAAGAAGCGGGACGATGAACTGTAAGTATGAAGATCCCTAGTGGTTTACGTTAAAATGTTTTGTCCGACAAGCGCAGCAGTAGATCGGAGAACGCATGTGGCTAGAAAATTGGGTCTATCATAGCTTCCAGTCTCAAAGTCAATTAGATGTAGCCTAGAGTGACGACATCTAACAAGGAGCTTCGCCTGGTATTGCTGCTCCGCCATAGAATCAAAAGATCATGCAACGCACTTGCACCCCTCAAAGTGATATATACCCCCACATCACCGATTCTTGACAAGTCCTGTTTCAGATAATCCGTGTGAGATGAGTGTCCTATCATGTATAGATCTTAAGAGGGAGGAGAAAGCCGGAGGTACAGCACTGCCCTACAGTGGCTACTTATATTACTATAGTTCTGTGCATTTCGTAGTATAATCTGTCGATACATTGTGTGTTCGGCGGTTCCTGTTTGGGGCAAAGTCATATTAGCGTGAGGTCTGAGTATTGTTCGGTATTTTGTAGGGCGACCCCCTGCCTTACATGGCCTGTCCTAATCCAGAAAGAGTGAAGGGTACAGGATTTTTGGCCGCGAGGCGCGCCGAGATCCCTTACTTTTATTTTGCAACGGTTTTGATTTCGCATACTCGGCTCTAGCGCAGTCCACCGCTTCTAAACCTCGAACAGCATTGGCGACTTCTTTCTCATCCCCAAGGCAGGCGAAGATCTCTTTAGCTTCGGTGTATGACGCTGTTGCTTCGATGAATTTGTTCTGAGCGCAATAGACCTCTCCCAGTATGCGGTTGGCATCAGCAACTCCTTTCTTGGCTCCGAGATGGGAAAAGATCTTCATGGTCTTTGTGTATGACGCTGTTGCTTCGGGGAATTTGCTTTGAGAACGATAGACCTCTCCCAATACCCAACCGGCATCAGCGACTTCTCTCTTAGCCCCAAGGTGGTCAAATATCCTTATGGCTTCAGTGTACATTGCTTCTGCTTGGGAGAACTTGTTTTGAATGTGATGGACCTCTCCTAACCCAAAAACGGGATGAGCGACAGTCCATTCGGCTGCAAGACACGCAATCCCTTGCCTTCGCTGTGCAATGCTTTTGCCTTGGAATACTCAGCTCTAGAACAGTCAACCGCTTCTAAACCCTGAACAACACTGGCGACTTCTTTCTCGGCCCCAAGGCGGGCAAATATATCCTTCGCTTGGAGGTACAACGCTTCTGCTTCAGAGAACTTGGCATAATAAATGCGATAGACATCTCCTTTTTGGGTTAGGTATCAGCGATAGTTATTTTGACCCCAAGAACCAGATGGAGCCCTCACCTTTACTTTGCAACACTAGGGCATTGGAATACTCAGCTCTAGCACGGTCAACCGCTTCTAACCCCTGAACAGCATTAACGACGTTTTCCTCAGCTCCAAGACGGGTAAATATCTCCGAGGCTTCTGAGTATGATGCTTCCGCTTCGGAGAATTTGTTTTGAGCACAATAGATTCCTCCCAATGCCCAGGTGGCCTCAGCGACCTCTTTCTCGGCCCCAAGGCGGGTAAAGATCTCCTCGGCTTCAGTGTATAATGCTGCTGCTGCAGATAATTTGTTTGAGCGCGATAGACCTCCCCCAAGATGCAGCTGGTATCAGCAGCTTCTTTCTCAGCCCCAAGGTGGGCGAAGATCTCCTTGGCTTCTGTGTACAGCACTATTGCTTCGGAATAATCATTCTGAACACGATAGACCTCTCCTAATGCCCAACTGGCATCGGCTACTTCTTTCTCAGCCCCAAAGCGGGCAAAGTTGTTCTTGGCTCTGCTATATGTTGATATTGCTTCGGAGAATTCCGTGTCGTTCTGAGCGCAATAAACCTCCCCCAACGCCCAGCTGGCATCGGCTACTTCTTTCTCAGCTCCAAGGTGGGCAAATATCTCCTTGTCTTTGGTGTACGGTGCTTCTGATTCGGAGGACTTGGCATGAATGCGATAGACATCTCCTAACCCAAAAACGGTATCAGCAACAGCTCTTTTGGCTGAAGGACGTGCGCAGATTTATTACCTTCATCTTGGAATACTTTTGCATTTGAATATCTAGTTCTAGCGCAGTTAATCTCTTCCAAAGCCTCAACAACGTCGGCAAATTCTTCTTCAGCCTCGAGGCGGGCAAAGATCTCCCTGGCTTCAGTGTATGATGCGACTGCTGCAGAGAATTCGTTCTGAGCGTGATAGGCCAACCCCAATCCGTAGCTAGTATCAGCGACTTCTTTCTCAGCCCTAAGGCGGGCAAAGATCTCCCTGGCTTCAGTGTATGATGCTACTGCTGCAGAAAATTTGTTTTGAGCGCGATAGACCTCCCCCAATACGTAGCTGGTGTCAGCAGCTTCTTTCTCAGCCCCAAGCTGAACAATGATCCCCTTGGCTTCGGTGTACAACACTGTTGCTTCGGAATACTCTCTCCAATCGCGATGGTCATCTCCTAACCCCAAAGCAGTATCAGCGATATTCCCTTCAGCTCCACATGGTTATAGGTCTTCTTGCCTTTCATGCACATCGCTTTTGCTTCTCGAGCACGATGGACCTGGTTTAACTCCCGAACAGCACGGTTCATCTTCTCGCTCCGGTACATCCGTTTCATCTGTATCATCCACTAAAAGGGGTGGTGGCAGGATGACCCGATCTCTGAGAGCAGTCACCGGCGGAGCAGGCAATCGTACTAATACTCGGCATAACTATACAGAATCATCAAGCCAGTTCCACCATGGTGCTTTTCATCCGATCTCTCCTCGGGATTTTCCTCCCATCGAGGAAGACATTCCTCGCCGCTCAAAATCACTTCACGAGTTTAGAGGTTCTCGAACCAACATCGATACCCCCGCACGAAGGATAGGTGATACTACCACTTATTCCCGACGGAACAGCAAGGCCACCATTAAATCTCCCCCCATTCCCTTAGCGTCGTGGCCTGCAGCCACCCTTTCTTGTCACCACCCCATCCCTACCACATCACGTCCAGTAGAGGCGCTGGGAGCCAAGTCCTCCATCATCGCACCAACCTGCAATGGTCGAGCCTCTTCGCCGATACAGGCCTTCCCGACGGGCACCGATTTCCCTCCAAATCCTGCTGAAGGAGCTTCTCTCGATTACCAGGTGGTCAGAAGCCTTGCGGCCTCGCATCATAGATGCACGAGCGCCGAATTCGATGCAGACCGCTCATGCCATCTGTGTTACGAGATGCGTCCCGTTGTCAACGCTCACGATACGGCTCAGTGTCCAACCGATCATTCTCCCGCCGAACTCCTCAACGAGGATGAACATATTGTGAAGCCGAGACCGTTCCACGCTACAGGATCTCCCTCTGAAGGTCGAGACTCTCGAGGCGGAGAGCATGTGTTCCGATCCCCGGAGGGCGACTCGGACCACGGGACGAGTCCCCTTCCCTTCCAAGCACAAAGCCGCACGTCCACCATCGCGCCACTACCGTCGACGTTTCCCGATGGCCTTCCTCCCCCTGGATCCATCCCCTCCCACCACACGCAACCACCAATTAGACCCATCGATGCTGCCGACGCCTTCCTAGGCATCACGCATAGTGCTACTAGACAACTCGACGACTCTCTAGAAAGAGGGATAATTGGGAACCAGCTCGAGGCTGAAACGGGACTCACACCCTGGCTGGATATCAACGCCTTTGGTCTTCGGACGAAAGCTGTCATTGCAGCGGTGATACTATTGATAGCATTGCTGGGGGCCGTTGTAAAGCTTGTCCAGGCAATTCGACCACCCACATCCACGAACTAACACCTCCCGAGCGTGCAATCACCATCACCACGTCACCATCGACTGCTGTGTTTATTCACCTTTCTGATAACGGTATTATGCTGAACTCGTCTCTTCCAGCTTTCGTTGGACCACGACGTGCACGTTTCATCGCTTTTCTTACGCTTGTACTCTAGATCTTACTGCTGTCTCTCCATTAAGAAAACATATTCGCTCTGCGTACGTCGTCCCGCCCTGCTGTGAGAACCTTGGATCCGTCCCTGGCCGGGCGGAGCCATCCGAAGACAAACTGGGACAACTGAGAACATCACGAGAGACGACTCGTCTCTCATGTCTTTGGTTGCCCTCTTCGTGGGCCTCTATCGTCTCTGTCTTTATTGCCCTCTTAATGGGCCCCTCTCGCCTATTCTGGCCTTTGGTATAACTCTTACTGCATTCCTGTCTCCCCCTTCCCCCCCTCCCGTTCCGCTTCATACCTTCGCCTCCTTGGCCGCTTTCGTCCTTCCCTTCAACAGGTTGGCCGCTTCCACTCCACGGAAGCCTCCTTTCCCAACTTTTCTCTAACGGACATGGCCTAGTGTCAATTTTCTGGAGCTCCCGTCTACATTCGGGGCTTCCAGATGGTCGTTGAGGAAAGAGGGTAGTCCTCCCCTCCCTCCCCTCACAGAGACTCGAGCGCTGTCCCGGTGTTCTCGACCTTTCTCGTTTTTCTCCAGGATCAAGCATGAAATCCTGCTATCCGGCTTAAAAAGCTGCTCTTCTTCTTTCTCTCACATCATCCCCAAGTTTCCTGCCATTGTTCCTCGTCGTCGTACCAGCACCGTCATGCGAAGGGATGAGCAAGACCCAGCCAACTCACCTTCTGGTCCCATACAATAGTGTATTCAACGGTCACTACTATGTGAAGGATGGGTAGTACCTCGGTATCCTCCACTTAGTCTGTGCCATCCTGTATTACGTATTGAATACACTGTTTCTGTCCCGGCCATCTGAACGAACCGAATATTTCGTGCCGTATTCTGCCCTACTAGATCTCTGGAAACTATTTGATTTTGGTCGCTTACATGGCAGCATTTCGCCAGCCTCCGACAGCGGGCCAGCAAAGTCGCTAGCTTACGGACAAGATGTGATACGATCGTTTGTCCAAATCCATCCCAACTTTTTGTAGATCCGATGGTTCAACGGACCTAGACGCACCAAGGCATGTCCCGTTTGTTTTAAGGAAAGGCGCTTTACATGTCTTCCGGACTTGTCCCCAACCTTCGGGAGGGAGGTGTTCAATCACAGTGGACAGTAACTTGCTCTTTGACCATCCTGGGCCCCGGCCCTCCAGCCAATCAATTTCGAGCTTTGGCGGCTGGGTTTCAGCAGCACGAGGGTGCATCTATTCTAGAGCGCCCGCCCGATCACAAGGGCTCATTGATCTATTGTGAATTGCGTGAAAAGTGACATCCCTCGCTCCACTAGCCACCGGGGTGATCGGTCTGTGTGATGCCAAGAAGCGGAACGAGTTTGCTTTAGAAGTCGATCATGTTCTACTCGCTCCATAGGAACATTTGAACATTTTATTGTTGGGTGATTGAAACAAGCAGTGGCTTTCCGAAGGCCCCACCCACTGCACTACTTCATATGACCCTACCCGGGGACATATGTGGGTCATGGTGGGTATTCAGATAAGTCATCCTCGAAATCAGAGGGACTGACTATATGGAAGAGAGGCTAACGCTAACCGTCACTCCGTCGGTTCCGCGAATTCAAATGTAATCCGCGGCCTCTGCCAAGCTTGTCCTTCGACTTGTCTCTTCAACGTGTCTCCTTTCTGGATCGTCCACTCCTCGATCATCAAGACTGAAACTCATTAAATGAGAGGTGCGGCCATTCATGGACCTTATTTACCTTCGCTGAACGGGTTGAGACGTACGCTATGTACGGCTAGTGCAGACGCTCTTCCGTTGCACCTATTTTTAAGTGACATCACTCTAAACTCAAGCCTACAAGTGTGCTGTCATTGCAAACAGCTCTTATACTTCCACCGCCATCCATACAAGAGAACGAACCATCACAAAGGGAATCGACAACCAAATCTGTGTGTCAGCCTTTCGTGTAGCATCCTGCACGGCATCTCAGGTCACTTCTAAGTCGGCTTTCTTTCCGCTCAAGTGCATGCTGAAGGAGTTATCGAGAGACGCAAGTCGAACATGAACGGCGCTTCGTCAGCCGAAACACGGAGCTAAGGGGCGGGAAGTCATGCGACGAAACGCGCAACAGATGCACAGCGTGGAGCATGTGGGGAGGGATCGCCGACGACGACCACCATGAAATGCGTGCATATTGTTGCATTTGTTGTTTTGCCATCCATTGTATGCTCTTACATGTTAGCAGAGAGGTCTCGCCGCGTTGTTGTGATATTACCGTACCTTAATGAACGTATGCACTTCTTTCCGATTCCCGCCAGGGAGATGCTGAATGATAACTCTGAAGGAGTCTGCGTACAATAATATACAAACCAACCGATCCAAGCCAAAAACTTTGAATAAAGAATATTAGAATATATCATACAGATACTATTACAAGCTTAGACTCGTAAGAGGAAATACCATCAGCCTGGATGATGCCATCGGCGAGCGAACAAGACTCCCGGTTTCAACTACCAACCCAACATCGATCAACACGGTTGAAGATGCAAAACCCCCTCCGAATAAGAATGGTGCCATATTTAAATTCGCTGGAGAGCGTAACACTCCGGTGGAAAAATTGGTTGTTGCAACAACAGATCCTCCACTGTGTTCTGCAGCTCAAGACGCTTCCTAGACGTAAATCGATTGGAATCAATGAGAACTTTGACATCTGGATCTTCATATGCGTTCCGTATGGAAAAGACATCCGATATCCGTGCCCTCTTCGGGTCCGGTTCGGGCAGCGCGTGGGCCCTCTTCACGACTTTCTCTAGAGCTCCGATGAAGGCGTCAACGCCCTCTCTGTCGTCTGACATATCGCAAGTGGCTTCCCTGTACTCTCTCAGCAACTTTTCACAAACTTCAGGGGATAAAACGAGAACGGATCCGTCAGCAAGAATAGGGGGTTAGGGCGGCCAGAATACACGAATAGAACTTACAGCGTCGGTATGCTTCCTGGAAAGCCAAGCGTCAGAGCTAATACACTCGGAAGTACACGGACACTTGGCTTACTAGCTGCCATCTCGCAATCGATGACCAAAACTTGGGTCCAAACGACTCACGATTCTCGACCTAAGCAGTCCAAGGGCATGTTAGCATCCTGGACTCCCCTTGCCCACCCAAATCCGCGTACCAAATGGATCATAAGCTCGATGTGAGCTATCTGGCTCTCGAACCTGCCTTCGGACCTCGAATTACTCGAATACGAGAAGTAACGTCGGGGGCCTAGATGCCGGTCTCGTTCGGCGCTCTTAAGCATTCTAGAAGCACAAAAGAATTATCGTCTAGCTATGATCCCTCGTTGGTGATGCATCCACAGCCGTATTGGACTGACTTCTGGATCCGCGGTATGATGCAATCGCGGATGATGGAAACGGAACTATCTGTGTCGAAGTTCTTCTGGTGAACCGGAATTTGCGACAAGGCGAGAATCATCGCAAAAGCCGTGTCTCGAGCCGACAACAGGCGAGAATAAGGACTTTGCTCCCCGGGTCGTGGCTCTCTCTGCCAATCCTCATACTGTGGAGGCCGTGGCGGTAATCAGGAATAAATAAGATAGCTCCAGGATAGTGTAGGAAGGCGTTACCATCCGACGAATGCAGGTGACGACACTCTAAGAGGAGTTCATATAAACAAGCGGTTAGTGCATGAAGGCGAAACAATTAGACTGGCTCGAATGAACGACGTACAGGTAGCATTCAACTTCAGCTGCGTCGAGGGAGTTAGGATTAGATCACAGGAGCCAACGACAATATATATTCCCAGGACCTAAGTTGGACTTGGTGACTGCGCAAGGGGATCTGATCTTCTATCGATACAGCCCCAGCGATGGACAAGGGACAAGGGACCTTCAATTCGGACCATCGAGTTAGAACGAGGAATTCTGGCCTAGTCTAAAATGGGGTAAGTTGAACACAGCTCCCAATTGCATAAAGACCTCTGCAGCTCGCATAAGCAGCTCGATCCTCGTCGTGATCACCTGCCCGCGCGATTTGTATCACGAGAGCTGTCGTGCGGGCATAACTTTTACGATAAGCTAAAATTTCGAATATCCGGAGCTTATCTCTTTCCATAGAAACTATACTAATGAAGCTTTTCGTTAATGTGCAAGTGGCATCGACGCGGGTCAGGGGTTCGCAAGTCTGCTTCCGTCTGAATAAATGAGTCGCAATCAAATATCTTTGCCAGAACTTTGGACCTCCCCCCTCCCAAACAGCGTTCCCTATCCTCTGAACAGTCCCGCCGTGTTCCTATGAACAACAACAACCTCGGTCTCCATTTGAGTTCTCGATGCCTCAATGAACACAATAGCTCTCCGGATTGCGATCTTTGTGGGAGCTCAAGCGTAAGGCTTGCCTCTGTCCCTTCAGCGGTAGAAGCACCCTCTTCAGACGCGAAATCGTAGGCCCGAAGTTTCTCCATTGTATTTGAGGGTCGCTAAGATATATATTTCGACTATCGATAGGCGGGTATCGCTGCGGCGTTCCAAACGCAGGGCGGGCCTCACCGATCGCATTCGCGAACTTGAAAGAGCTGTCTCGGCCCTTTCTGCGCAACATTTTAGCTTTAACATCGCACCCCCGCTCGCGTTCTTGACCGCAGAACGTAACCGTCTGAGGGACGCGCTGTCTCAGGTACGGACTTTTTTGTATTGGACAATCGATCTTGAGAACTTTGAGGCTGTAGGAAGTTGATGTATGTGCTGTATCTTGTACCTCATAGGCGGTCCTGGTTAGGTCGAGGGAGTGTGGGAATATCCCCGGATGGGTGCAGAGCAACCAAGAGGGCTGGGCATTTAATGATTCTACATGTTCGTTAGTCTATTTTAGTGCTGAGTGTCATACTCTGAACCTTCGGCCCAATTATATAGATCTATCAAGCTTATCCCGTAATGGTGCTCTTCATCCGACCCCTCCTTGGGGTTCTCATCCCATCGAACAACACGCCTCCTGTGCCACAAATCCACACCATGAACTTGGAAATAATCAAGCCAGCAACGCTACCTCCCTACAGAAAATAGACAGGATCACAACGAATTCTCGACATAACAACAAGGCGAGAATCAAAGCTTCCCCCCTTCCCTTAGAACCATGGCCAAGTGAGGCCACCCTTTCCGATCATCAACCCGTCCATGCTAAATTACACTGGGCAGAGGCCCTAGAAGCTCCCTCTGTCGTCGCATCAACCGGGACTGGAAGAGCCCGTTCCCCGATACAAGCCGCCCCGACCCACCCTGACTACCTTCTGAATCCTGGTGATGGGGCTCCTCTCGATCGTCAAGCGGTCGAAGGCCTCGCGCCCTCGTGCCTTATATGCACGAGAGCTGAAGATCCAGAGCACTCCTACCATCCGTGTTGCGAGATGCGCCCGGTTCCCAACGCTCACGATACGACTCACGGCCCAACGGATGATTATCCCAGCCAATTCTTTCGCGGGGATCGACACATCATAGAGCAAGAAATGCCCCGCGCTGCAGGACTTCACTCCAAAGGCCCAGACCTTGAGAGCCGGGGGTACGCGCTCCGGTCCTCAGAAGGCGCCTCGGGCGTCGGGACGTACCCTCAGCAGCACACCCCGGCTACAAGCAATTTCCATGGCGCGACCGTCGTGTCGCCGCCCACGACGTTTGGCGGAGTTCCTCCTGCCCCCGAAGTCGTCCCCTCCTACAGCACCCGATCGCCGATCAGACACATAGATGCCGCCGACGCCTTCCTGGGCATTGCGCGGCGGAACAGACAACTCGACGACTCTTTAGAAAGAGGAATCATCGGGAGTCAACTCGAGGTTGAAACGGGACTCGCACCCTGGCTGGATTTCAACGCGCTTGGCCCCCGGACGAAGATCGCAATCGCGGCGGTGGTACTAGGAATAGTATTGCTGGGGACCATCGTAAAGCTTGTCCAGGCCATTCACCCACCCCCATCCACCCATTAGTGAAACCAAGTACCGCTACTCAACTCTGCCATCATCGTCGTCGTCGTCGTCCTCACTTCACCATAGAATGCTGTGCTGGCTGCTCTTCTAATGGTGATGTCTAATGCCCAGGCACGTTATCAGCCCTTTACGTCGTCCTGTTTCATTTCTCCTTCGCCGTCCCCTTTCACCAAGAATGTTTTGAGTGCTCGGCGCCTGTTTCTTGCTTCTTCTTCGTGTGCTCTGCTGCCTCTCCATCCACCTCTTGCCCCAAGTGGTATAGTAGTGTGTGTCTCTTGTCTCTCATCCGCTTCTCCTTGTTTATGTTGCATCTCTCTCGTCTCTCGGTTCGTATTCGTTAATCGCCGTGTATCGCTTCTGGACCCCCTTGTACGATTACCGTGCCGCTTGATCTCTCCTGGTCGCCCTCTGTACTTGTATCTCGTTTCTCTGCTCTCTTCTGACGGGTTTTCACTTCATCTTCACCCCTTCCCGCTCTTCGATCGAACCATCACGCTGTCATTTCGGTGTCCTACCACCATTTTGGCCCCAGGTTTGACACCCATGGTCGAACCGGTTATAGGACTGCGACACCCCATCCCCCTCCACTGCCCTCCCTCCCCCTCCCCTCCTCCCCAACTCCCCCGGGATAAGCCTTTCTGGGGTTCTTAATCTTTCTCCTCTGGCTTCAGGCCCATGTAGTAGGGCCAGATTTACTATCAGGCTCAAGCTGCTCCTCTCTTTTCTCTCACATCATTCCACTTTCCCTGCCACTGTCCTTCCTGCTCGTACCGGTACTGTCACGCAAACGGACCTCATCTATTTCTCGTGTTCCATAATGTGACGCGTGTATCCACATGTCATCCGAAATGGATGAAGGGAGCTTCACCTCCTCCCCGATTGGTCATGTAATAGTGTGCTAGTACCTACACGTCGAATACACTGTATCAAGGTTGAACGTGCACAAGCGCGCCTTTGCAGCCCACAGGATGCTTAAGGCCATATTTCGCTCGAAGTCCGTTGAAAGGAAGTCGCTTCCTTTCATGGGCATTATGGGTGTCGCGGTCGTTAGCTCTGAACCATGAGACACAAGGGATCGCTGCCCTCCCTAACTACCACTGACGGACGCAACTTGGTCGTCCAAATCCATCCAAACTTTCTTGTAGATTCGGTCACCAAGCGGAGCTGAACACACTAAAGGATGGGAGGAAAGGCGCTCGATACACATTCAGGCTGTCCTGGGCACGTGCGATAATCAAACTGTGCGCGAGATCAAGACCCGCATCCCTTGCCTTGAATCTGCAACGCTTTTGCTTTGTCGAACTCAATCCTAGCACTATCAACCGCTTCTAAAGCTGAAAAAAAATCGGCAATTTCTTTCTCATCCCCGAGTTGGACAAAGATCTCCTTAGCTTGGGTGTACAATGTTTTTGCTTCGGCAAACTTGTTTTGAGCGCGATAGACCTCTCCTAATCCACACATGACATCGGCAACTTGCTTTTTATCCTCAAGAGAGACAAAGATCTTCTTGGCTTTGCTGTAGAACACTGTTGCTGCAAAATACTCTTGCCGAGCGAGATGTAGCTCTCCTAACCCCAAACAACATCAGCGACATTCCATTCAGCTTTACATATGTATAGGTCTTCCTGCCTTCTTTGTACAAAGCTTCTGCTTCTTGAGCGCGATGGACCTGTTTTAACCCCCGAACAGCACCTGCCACCTTCTTCTCAGCCGCCAACTGCGCGTAGATCTCTTTGGAGTTGGCATAGGAGGCTTCTGCCTTCGAGTACTCCCTCATAAAGCGATAGAGCTCCCCCAGCCCCCGAAAGACATCAGCAACATTTTCTTCGGCTCCAAGACGGGTATAGATCTCCTTGGCTTCGATGTATGATGCTTCTGCTTCCACATACTCCATCCGAGCACAATGAACCTCTCCTAGACCCCAAATGGCATGAGCGACAGCGATTTCGGCTCCAAGACGTGTGCAGATCTCCATGGCTTCCGCATAATACTCTTCTGCCTTAAGGTACTGCTGTTGAAGCCGAGAGACGTCTCCCAACCCTACAAGGGTTTCAGCCATTTCCTTTTCAGCCCCGACACGTGCATAGATTTTCCTAGCTTCTGTGTAATAGATATCTGCCTCGGAGTAGCGTTTTCGAACACGATGGATCTTTCCTTGGCTCCAAATTGCATCCGCTGCATCGCACTCCATTCCGAGGTTCATGTAAATTTCCATCGCATTGGCGTAGGCAGATTCAGCTTTGACATAGGCACTCTGTGCGCAGTAGACATTTTCTATGCCCATAATCGCATTCGCAGCCATGGCTGGATTTCCAGATGAATTTGCAGCCTTCGCTGCCCTTCTGAAATACTGCTTTGCTTCTTCGTGCTTCTGGTTTTCATAGTTCGTGTAACCCAATGCGTACAGAACCTCTGCTGGATAGCCTTCTTGTTCAGTAGATTTTCTTTCAGTTGGAACGATTCGATCCTATGTTCAGACGTCAACAATAGGAGCCACAAGTACCTGGCTTGAATGATCCTACCATCATATCGATACTTCTCTCAAATCCCTCGCCGTTGGCCTGGCACCAGACAGCATCTCCCAACAACGCTTCATCATGACGCACAGGGCTCGCACTTGCGAAATCTCGCTGTTGCTAGCAATGGCAGGCAAATCGCCCTGTACGACACGAAGGACGATAGCGGGCTCGATGTTTATGTCATCGAATGGAAGCTTCCCTGTCATAACCTGCCACATACATACGATGACACATCTATCTCGGCAAACGGAAACGATGTCTGTTCGACGTACCTCCCAGCAAATCCAAGCCACAGCCCACATATCACTAGCCAGACTAGAGGACTCTTCATTTATCAATTCGGGAGCAGCCCATCGGAGAGTGTACTCTGGGCCGGTGAGCGTTATGAAAGTTCCGCATTCCTCAAGCGTAACCGGAGGCAAGCTCCCCTTTTCGGCCAGGCACGTGGTTGATTCGACTGGAGGTGCTGCATCAAGCACGTTGCTTTCGTTCTGTTTTCTGAGCTGCGGTTCGGGCTTGCGAGCGGATCCGAAGTCGGTTACCACTGCCCGATTAATAAAGTTTGACCAGGACGTTGAGCTACGAAGGGGAGTAAGGCTGTTTAAGTCCGGATTCGCAGCAAACAGTTCGCAAACTTACCGACTTCAGGTCCCCATGGCAAATGGGAGGATCTCGTGAGTGAAGGTACTCGATACCACATGCAACGTCATGTATCTGAAACGGAGCCCTTGAGAAAGGTTCTCCCTCTGCAATAGCGGGGGACGTACCAGCGAGAGACGTTCAGGGATAACCCAATCTCGCCCAACGATAAACTCCCTAAGCTTCCCGTTGTCCTCTCAACGAAGCAGAATCCAAGCTACCCCTTCTCGAGTATTTTCGACGAAGCCGACCAGCCTGATGACGTTATCGTGGCTAAGCTCGTTTAGCAGGTTGAGCTCGTTTGCGAAGGAGTGCAGAATAGAATAGGGTGGCGTCAGAAACCTCCAGCGAGGTATCCGACACGTCTTTGACCGGTAAGCGACAGGGTACCTCTGAGCACCGGGTAAAAGACAGGGTCAAAGACCGGTAAATGACAGGTAAAAGACTGGTGAATAACAAGGGTGATTAGTTACTATTTTTTGTGTTAAAGGAACGTGATCCATCCTATTTTAAGCCAGGGCAACGTGAACGGATCTTTGAACGTGCTGTACTAACGGAGCGCTTGGTCGGCAGAGCTTCGGAGCCTTCTGCTTCGACGGGAACGATGGCTGACTTACTAGACAACAGGTTACGGATGACTGACGACCCAATATCGACCACATCCTCCCTAAGAAACTTGCCTTTCTCCGCGTAGTCTAAAGCGGCGGTGCGCAGCCCATTTAACCAGTCATCTCCTTGGGGATCCGACATCCCAGCGTTTCGGTATCTGAGTCCCAGAATCGAACGTATATGGTACTGTACAGCTCATATCTAAGCTGGTCGTTTACCGGTAGATGACACCCCTATTTTATGATCCCCTGTCAATGACCGGTCAATGACCGGTCAAAGACGTGTCATTTACTACCCTGGTAATAACCAGGGTGTCGTTGACGCTACCCTAGAATAGAAGATCAATGAACAGCTTCAATGTGGTGGCGGGTCTAGAATTATTGTAGTTAGTTTGTCCGTGTTTGTTCATACCTTCCTTAAGTAGATTGTTTTGGTGCTCGTATGCTCTTTTCTCAACTACGTTGACACGAGCTACGAGCAGGTAATGTTCTTATTATTAGATAGTAATACTGAACTACGTTGACATGAGCTACGAGCAGTCTAAGTATTTCATCAGGTTATGGGCCCAGAGTGACTGCTTGATCCAGCATCAATACCAGTCCGCACTCGAATCCGCACCCTCAGCCTAATACTCCCGCTCTACTCATCTCCTCCCGTTCCCCCACTCTCTCGTCCCTCTTGCAGCCATCTACAGTCCTTTCTCGACTAGTCTATGACTGACAGTTCGACCGCAGGTGCTGACACTGCTGGTGGTAACGCTTCCAACCCGGCTCCAAGTACTCCGAATACTAGCCTGAGAACGCATCCCACCATGTATAAGCTCCCGAAAGGATTTGAACAGCTGTCAGGCTCAGAGAACTACGATACGTGGGCGTTTAGACTCAGGAACGTCTTCGAAGCTGAAGAAGCAATGGGCGTAGTCGATGGTACAGTTACGCGACCAATGGGCGATAACGTCGATGAGCGCCTAGCAGACTGGAACACTAAGGACAAGGCAGCGCGAATTACAATCAATCTCTCCATTGAACCCACTTGTATTCTGCATGTCATCGACACCAAAACAGCATCCGAAGCCTGGAAGAACCTCTCTGAAGCCTATAAGTCCAAGGGGCTTCTCACTGCTTTCTACATACGCTCGCAGCTACTGTCTTACCGTCTTGATGAATTGCGTGCACTTGGTCCACAAGTCGATGCGATGCATCAACTACGAGTCAAGCAGGTAGCCGCTGGCATTCCTAGCGAAGATCGTGACTTCGCATTCTGTCTCCTCAATGCTCTCCCCTCCTCGTACTCGATTGTGAAGCAAACCATTCTCACCAACCAGAAGGACCTTGAAAAACTCGATATCAACTCTATCATCGGACTCATACTCCAGGAAGAGATTGATCGAAAAGGCCTACATCATAAGAATGTTGACCCTGAAGTGGCATTCGCGTCGCATCAACCATTCAAGGGCAATAACAAGGGCGATAAGAGGAAGAACACCAAAGGCAACAAGACCGGTAATAAGACTGGTGTCTGCAACTGGTGTAGCCGCAAAGGTCACTACGAGAAGGAATGTAGAAAGAAGAAGGAGGCTCACCGTGAAGCTCAGCAAGCAGCTGAAAAGTCCAATCAACGCCGCGCTGAGAAAAAGACCAAAAATGGCAAGGGCGACAAGAACTCACCTCCCCATCACGGCACTTGGGTAGCCACCACCCTGAGCGACGCACCGCCGGAAGAAGCCAAAACGACTAACGGCACCCCTGCCACCGGAGAGTGGATGGGAGTTTGATTCCGGGGCGACGTAGGTGTTCCACGGGAATCTCTCAGCATTCTCGGATTACAAGGCATTTGACAAACCTATCCCAATTGGACTAGCTACCAACAGCGCTTCTACGAACGCTCTAGGCGAAGGATCTATCACCATTCGTTTCCTTCCTCCAGACTCCCCCTCCGTCACCTTCCGCATCTCGAAGGCGTACTACGTGCCTGGCATCGTCAACCTCATCTTGATCCGGTACCTAGACGATCTCGGGAAAAGGATCCAATTCAGCGGGAAGCGTATCGATATCTGGAGCGGAAACAAACTAGATCTGTCCATACCACGTGTTGGGAACACGTACAGCTGCTGCGGAGAAGTCATTTTGCTGGAAAAGGCGCAAGCCGCCAAACTTCCTCAAACCTTGTGGCATCGCCGGTGGGCGCATCTAAGGCCTACATCCCTGCAGGAGATCGCCAGAAAGGAGTTAGTTACTGACTTCGACATTGCCGTCGAAAACAGTGGGAGTACCCCGGTATGCGACGCATGCATGAAGGGGAAACACACTCGCTCTCCTTTCCCTACCAGTGGACGAACGCGAGCTTCGAAGCCTCTCAAACTTGTTCATGCAGACATTTGCGGGCCGTTCCCACCTACGCGCGAGGGCTACAAGTACTTCCTTCCTTTCCTGGATGACCATTCCGAATATGGAGTATCGGCTCAAGGAGAAGTCAGGGGCAGCGAACGCGTTTAAAGACTATCACACACGCGTGGAGAAGCGCACTGGGCAGACCCTGAAGGCCATACAGACGGATAACAGAGGCGAATTCGAAGGAGATGTTGAGCGGTATTGTACCGAAAAAGGAATACACCATCGACGCTCAACTCCTTACACTCCAGAGCAGAATGGCGTCGCAGAACGTCTTAATCGGACCCTCCTTAACGGCGTCGTCAGCTGCCTCATCGATGCCAAACTTGGCAACGTGTACTGGGGCAATGCGCTCCTTTACGTCATGTATACCCGGAATCGTTCACCATCATGTGCCATTCCCGGATTCGTGCCTTACACCCTGTGGAATAACAGAACCAAACCCTCAGTAGCCCATTTACGTCCGTTTGGGTGCACTGCGTATGTCCACGTTCCCAAGAAGGTCCGGAAGGGGAAGTTAGCGCCGAAATCTGTCAAGGCAATCTTCGTCGGATATGACTCGAACCGAAAGGCATGGCGCTGCTACGATCCTGAAAGCCAGAAGGATATGTCGTCCCGTGACATCACGTTCGTCAAGGACAAATCCTACAGCGTTCCAAAAGAGGAAGTAACGATTGGGAAACTGATCACTGCTGTCGACGATGACGATTCAGACAGTGATTCCGATTATGATACTCCATCACTTCCCACATCCATTCCTAACCCTCCACTTCCTATTTCGTCCACTCACACCTCCCCCCGTCCTTCCGTCCCCTCCGTCCTTCCCACTTCTAATCCCCCTCCTCCTCTCATTCCACCTGGACAATCCCAAGCTATGTCTCTGCTCCAGTCAGACATACTGATCCGAGTTGGATGCCGAAGAGCCATGCTAAGGTTGCCAAAGCCGAGGAAGACGATTTCGAGGCTGAGGTTACAGAGCATGCCCGGATGGCATATGAGTATGGTTTGGCAGCCACCGACCCGAGATCCTATAAGGAAGCTCTCGCAGGTCTGGACTCCAAACAGTGGGAGAAGTCCATTCAGGCCGAATACGATAGCTTGGTCAAGACTGGTACATTCGAAATCGTGGATCTACCTCCAGGACGACGTGCTATACCCAGTACGTACATTTTTAAGGAGAAAACAGATCAGGATGGTTGAACTACCAAGTTTAAGACGCGCATAGTCGCTAGAGGCAATATGCAGAAGAAGGGCAAAGACTTCGACAAAGTGTATGCACCAGTTCCCCGCCTCGACATCATCCGCGCAATTTTCAGTTACGCTGCAAGTAAAGGATGGGAAATCAATCAGCTCGATTTCAAGTCTGCGTTTCTCAACGGTGACCTAAAGGAGGAAGTCTATATGAAGCCTCCTGAAGGATTCAACCCCGGAGATGGTAAAGTTTGATTGCTTAAGAAGACCTTATACGGTCTAAGGCAATCTCCCAAATGCTGGCACGAGAAGTTAACTTCCACTCTCACCAAGTTTCACCTTGTGCGCAGTGGTGCAGACTTCAGTGTCTACATCGGGTGCGTGGGCAATGATATATCATTCTTGTCACCCATGTCGACGATATGGCCATTACCGGGAGCAGTACACTAAAGAAGAACGACATCAAGAATCGTATCAAGGATTGTTTTGAAGTTGAGGACCTTGGTCCTTTACACTTCTACCTTGCTATCGAGTGGACGCGCAACCTCACCAACCGCACCATCACCGCCTATCAAGGCAAGTTCGCTCGCACCGTCCTTGAATGTTTCAAGATGCTCGAATGCTACACAGAAGACACCCCAGTCGTAGCAAACCTTCAGTTCTCCACCTCAGACTGTCCTGTCATTGGTTCAGAGGATCACCAGAAGATGTCACGTGTCCCTTACCTTGAGGCTATTGGCAGTCTCATGTATCTCATGCTCGGAACCCGCCCCGACCTCGCTTACGCCATTGGGAAGCTCAGCAGATTCGGTACGAATCCCGGCAAGAAGCACTGGACAGGTGTCAAGCGCGTTCTACGATACCTAAAGGGCACACTCGACTATTCTATTACCCTCGGTGGACGATCCACGACCCCTCTCACCCTTTTCGCTTACTCCGACACTTCCTTCCAAGACTGTCCCAACACTTCTCGTTCGACATCTGGATACGTATTCTACTTGGGAGTTGGACCGGTCAGTTGGAGCAGCAAGCGTCAAGATGTGGTGACCAACTCGACTATGGAGTCTGAATATCTTGGTCTCAGCAATGCCGCCCGTCAGCTACGCGAACTCCTGGACAACCTCGGATGCGTTCAAACCTCCCCTACGGTCATCTATGGAGATAACAACGTGTCTCTCATCCTTGCTCAAGATATTAGCGACCACAACCGGGCCAAACACGTCAAGCGTGTTTATCACTATGTACGCGAACGTATTCAACAGGAGAAGGACATCACTGTTGAGTACTGCCCTGGAAAGAAGAATGTTGCGGACATTTTCACCAAGCCTCTTGGAACCATTCTCTTTCATCGTTTCCTTTCCCACCTCGTCACACACAATCCTCGTCAGTACAACACCACGAGTGGGAGTGTAGAATTATTGTAGTTAGTTTGTCCGTGTTTGTTTGTACCTTCCTTAAGTAGATTGTTTTGGTGCTCGTATGCTCTTTTCTCAACTACGTTGACACAAGCTACGAGCAGGTAATGTTCTTATTTTTAGATAGTAATACTGAACTACGTTGACACGAGCTACGAGCAGTCTAAGTATTTCATCAGCGGGCCACAGAAGACTAACCGCGGTTTGGGTACGGGTGTCGACGCCGCCGTCGAGCCTGAATTTCTTGACGGCAACGTTTTCAATGCTGGTTGATTCTCCGTCGTCGGGGCCAAGAGGGGTTTGACAAGGAACCGTCGCTTTCACAATGTCAGCGCTTCCGCCTGTTTTCTGAATGCCGTCGTCGGAAAACTTGATGTCTTCAACATTCATTCGCCATTTCGACAACGCATCGACCGCTCGCTATGAAATTGCCGAGTGAGAACCCTTTAGGCCAACAGCACATAGAAAAGTCCAACCCACCAAAGATAACCGGAGACGCTTGGGGTCCGAGGAACCTCCTTCCATCTTCTCGACATCCTCAAGAGCTGAGTTTCTCCCTCCCGGTCCGGTCAATTCCCCTAAAGTTTGCTTTAACATAGCGTACCAACAGTTCGATAGCTCTAATCTGGCGAGAGTGGTTGTGTTATAGGAGTACAAGACGAAATGACTTCGGGGAAAGGGAGAAGGGATGGCGTGCAAGGGGCATCAGATTAAATGGGCCAACTTCATGCTAATAGAGCGCAGGGTGTTTCTTTTAGGATGCATTGCGTTTTGTGCTGTGATTCGCCATGGGCGCCCCACGTGGATGGGCGGTCATAACGTAATCCAGTGAGAGCGCCATGCCTCCCGTTTGCAAATATGCAGAGCGATTATATTCTACAATCAAGTCATTGCCAAAGCTTAGTGAAGCTGCTCGCCGAATGTTCAGGCTCAGGCTTGGATTGAGGACCGGGGAGCGTACGGGGAGCGCCAGGGTGCTCGGTCGGACAATCCACGCCAGCTGCTCAGATCAGATACATGGAGAGGAACACGTGTTCAGAATTCATTTGTTCGAGTCTAAAAAACCAAAAGGAGAATTACGGAACACGTTTTCTTGAGAGTTCTGGTGGGCTGGCAGCTCCGCGTCCGTGGACACTGACGTTCGCGCGCATTTTGGCTACCAGCTACGTGTTGGTCAATCGAGCAGCAAGCAGATGAGAGCGCATAAGACCGTGGCATTCCTCGCTTGAGCATGCGCGTAGGGCACTTGGGCATATGTGGACATGGGCTGACTTGGACCCCTGCCGCTTCAAATGGCCCCAACGTCTCCACGGAATGTTAACCCTCTCTATTACGAAGCTCTCTCCATTCCCTTTCGTCTCGTGTTGATCAAAACGGAAAGAAAGCCGCCGACAGGGCGTTCATGGTGAGAGCGAGCAGTGGTGGTCCGCCTGCTAAGTCCGGATCCGTTACCTCTAATGTGTATGTTGCTAACGCACTCCCAATCTCGATCATTGAGCGATATGGAGCATATGCCTGATCCTATCCCATTTGTCTCCTCAAAGACCTTTCTCGTGTAACTCCGGCTACCTCCGCTACCATCTAACACTGATCGTTAGTTGTGTTCTGATCTCATCTGACCACCATGCCCGCAGCCGATGATCTCCCGGTGCTCGAGCAGGTAGGCAGGAAAACCAGGCCATCAGAAGGACAACTAAAAGGTACTATGTAAGGGTGGATACGAGTTGCTGGTATGCTCTTTTGGCAACGCCGACTTTGTGCCAACTAGAGGATGGTGGAGAAGAAAATGCATGCTGGTCTCCGCTATCAATGAGCAGGGAGCATCAATCGGGAGGGGTTTCTATGTCGTTTCTCCAAGAGAGGGTTTCCAGACCGCTCAATCATTGATTTTCAAGCAGTGAGTGCTTGGCTTTATTTATTGTCCGCTTCGCCGACACTCTCCGTGCAAGGTCTCAGTAGTCGCAATCTTCAGGTCTGGTACCGGTGAGGTGTTCAATCCCATTTGGACAGTAACTTGATCTCCGACCATCCCGGTACTCCAGCCAATCAGTGTCGAGTTTCGGCGGGTGAGTTTCGTAGGGTGCATCGATTCTTGAGCGGCCGCCCGATCACAAGGGCTCGTTGATCTATCGCGCATTGCGTGACAAGTGATATCCCTCGCTCCACTAGCCGCTGGATGCACGTGATCGGTCTATGTGATGCCAAGAAGCGAGAGTTTACTTTACATCACTTTCGGCGCACACACAGAACATGTTCTATTCGCTACATGAGAATGTGTGGCGTTCTATTTTGGGGCGCTTAGCCGCGCTATCTCATGGGAGGACACCAGATCACTGCCAGCGAGACGTGCGATGCTTCGAGAGCGATGAAGTCTGGAAACGCTATCTAAAGCGATCACTGGCATACTAAAAATCAAAAGGCCGTGTTTTGCTGAGGAATATGTCTCGGTACGTCTCACCACGGTGTTTTGAAAAGGCTTAATGAAGGAGCCGCATGGCCAAGGTTGTATACCGTTGCCACCCCGTCGAGACACCTTGTTCGCCCCCTCCCACGTCCTGGTCCTTTTGGGGCTCCAAGATTATCATGGGGGTAAAGATGGGACTTAATTAACATGAGATGCGGAGGCGGGCCGCGATGCCGACGACAAGGGTAAGTCCTCCCTAACCTTGGGCTCTCACCCAGTCGCAACCTACAACTTCGTTCTAACCGAATTTAAAACGGGTTACCGCAGTGATTCGGGTATCGATTGCGTTATACTTGGTGAGCTGGAAATTTCTGTGTTTCATGGTATCTCCAGTAGAAGTTCTCTTACGGTGGGCGCTGAGCGAGGTGCGATGACTATGCAATTGGCCGGTCGTGCGGAGCAAATCTTTATCCCATTAGATCCAAGGCCGACATCGCTAACAAACACGGTCGACCAGGTTTGAATAGATCGAGCATATTGGCTCTACTGTTTACGACACGCAAAACGACAGATACAAGGGCATGCTGAATTAGACTTAATTCTATAACATAGAAAGGAGCAAACCAGCCGAGTATAACCATCACAATAAAGCTCATATCCACTTCTCAAAGCCTCTTCAATGAAATTGACCAATCCTCAAGCTCTCCGTAGGGCATAACACTCAGGTGGAAACATTGGCTGTTGCATCAACAGCTCCTCCACGACTTCCTGCAGCGCAAGACGCTTCTCGGCGCTGAAACGGTCAGGAGTAATAAGAGCTTTGACGTCCGGATCATCATAAATGTTTCTAATGGAGAAAACGTCTTCTAGTTGCGCCTTCTCTGGGTCCGGTTCTGGCAGGGCGTAAGCCCTCTTCACAGCCTTTTCTAGTGCAGCGGTGAAAACTTCGACGTCGTCCCTATTTTCTCGCATATCGCAAGTTGCGTCTTTGTAGTCCTGTAGTAACTTGTTTCCGACTTAAAGGGATTAGTTAGAGATAAAAACGACAGGTAAGGAGATGGAGACATAGAGGGGGCTTACAGCGGCGGTACGCTTCCTGTGAGGACAAATCAGAATTTATATATTCATAGAGTAGGGAAATGCTTATCTTACTATTTGCCATCTCGCAATTGATGCCCAAAACTCGGGCCCAAACGAATTGCTGTTCTTGACCTGCGCAGTTTTGTAGCGTAGTAAGATCATAGTTTCTCTCTTCAGCTAAGAACCCTCACAAGATATACCATCAGCTCAATGTGGGCCACCCTCATCTCCCGCTTGCCCTCCGATACTTGGGGTCGCGTTTCTTGACCAAGTATGAGAAACATCCTAAGAGCACGAGAGCATCATCGTCGACTAGTAGTCTCCTTGGGTTAGAGGTGCCCCGAGCTCCAACATATGCTTACTTTTCAATGCGAGATAGGATGCAGTCACTGATCGTGTCGGTCGAGCCTGACACGGCGTAATCACTGGACTGATATCCCACTCCTTTCGAAGTCGTGAACCAGGGCAAAATTCTGTCTCGAGCGACTATTAGACGAGAGTAAAGGGTTTGATTCTGACACGTCAGGCCGCCTGGCCACTGTGTGCATTGCGTGGCGTGGGAAGTATATCAGGCATCACCTTGCACAAGGACAATGGAGAAGACTTACAGCTCGGAAAATCCTATAGAGCGGTGTCTGGAGACCCTTGTGTTAATCAACTTATGCTCCAATTCAATGGGAGGGGTGATCTTTGACTGAGGGCGTACCAACAACATTCGGGTGCGCGAGACGAGGGATGCCAAAGCCGTTTGATGACTAGCCCCCCTGGGAATCAGCTCTGATATAAATACCAAGATACAGACGTAAGCTGCAATGAGAGTGAAGCAAGCTATCCGACCTTCTGTCGTTGCGGTTGCCATTGTGGGGTATGCACGTGTCCTCCTCGTTCCGAATTCACGAGTTGCGACATAAAGCAAGGCAGTATATCAACGCCTCCAGGTCTTCGTTGAGACGTGATGAATTTCTCGTTGCTAAGAGACTCTGTCGCTGTAATCAGGCTATTCCTTTCTAAATGGAATCAATTGCGTTCAGTCGGAATGTTCTATGTGGAGCGTTCTCATACGGTTGGGGTAGGTGAGATGCATGGGCAGCGAGCACCCATACTCTCGTTCATACCTCCACGCTCGAGCTTGAACGGCAATTCTGCTTATTCTAGGCCAGCAATTGCAATTGCGGTGGTGTTCACGAGTTTTCCATCCCCCGTTGCATGATGCTCCTCACAGCCGAATACATTACCACCACAACCTATGCCATTATTACGGCTATTATTCGTCTCAATTTCTCGAATACAAAAGTTGCCCCCCCCCTCCAATATCTACTAACCCCCCATCCCCCCCATCCACCTTCTATCCGACCAACCTTCCTCCCACCTCTTCCCGCGAAATCAGAAATCCAACTTCATCCCCCCCACCAATTATCATCATCTCAACCGCCAGTCCCTCCGGGGCCTAACAGGCACCCAACCACCCGTACGTTAAACATTGGACGACTAGCTTGCAGAGCCGAAACTGAATATCGGGTGGACTTTAACAACCTTCCTTAGATGGCTCTTCCTGATAGCCGGAACTTCGTTCCTCGACCAGGACTTCTCGGATCGTCCCCGCGGACGAGCTCGAGAGTACGGTGGGATGAGGCAAGCCCCGAGTATGGGAGTTCCACACACTGGAATCATGGGCGACAGGCACCCTTTGAAACTTCACTGCCCACTCGACCCTACGTAGTAGCTTGGGAAAATGCCGAAGAATTGATCGATTCATCACTCCGAGACTTCAAGGCTCAGGTTAGACAGGATGTTGCCCGGATGATCCGGGACATTTTCGAGAATCAGGCTTCGCGCGGGAACTCGCCAACAGCTGCTCATCATGACCCGGACCCGGCGCTTGATCGAACCGCAACACCAACTCCGTCTAACTTGCCAACCCGAGCAGATGTTCCTCCACGAGGAGACCGCCAGGATGTCTCCCAGGATACGAGATCGCAGGGTAGGAGCAACCGCGCCGTGGACGCTTTCCTAGCGGTTTCTCGAGGGAACTCTAGACAGCTCGAGGACGATCTGGAGCGAGGCGTGATCGGCAGTCAGCTCGAAGCTGAGACGGAACTCCCATCCTGGCTGGACATCGGTGCACTTAGTCGTCGTACGAAAGCAATAATTACCCTGGTGGTGCTAGGCATTGTGTTACTCGGAGCTGTTGCAAAGATCGTTCAGACGATCGTGTCGTCGGCTTCGGCCCATTAGGTGAACACGTCAACCAGATAAACCCCACGACGCCCTCCTACCAAGGGCCCGAGCATTTTATCAAATGGTTTCATCTCTCTTCATTCATTCACTAGAGGCGTGCCTAGACGGTTGCGTCCTCGGACTAGAGCTGTGCTTCACATCCTGCTTCATCCCCCAAAGTCCCATTTCCTCGCCGTCCTTGTAATGTCTTCTATACTCTAGGGGCAGCCTGGGCTCGGATAAAGCCTTCGTTCTTGCATCTGTCTGGTACTATGTAGCCCTATCAAGTATGCTGGCCATTTTGTGGGATTGTCCCCATGTAGGGCTTTTTTTCTTCCACTCTTTTTGTTTGTTTTGCTGTTTCCTTTCGTTCTTGGCCCTCCCCTTTCTCACTCTTTTCTTTTCTCTTTCCTTTCATTCCTTCTTTTTCTTCTGTCCTTCCTTTGAAGAAAGAATCTAACCGGCACGGGCAATACTGTAAAGAATCCAATATATACACTCTGGATATCTTCCTAGCCTGCATTGCTACAGTCCTTTAGCGCTCACATCGAGGATTTGTCCTCGTAACTTCACGCATTTCCGGCAATTGGCCGATCCTTGATCGATCCCGACTCGCTGTACGATGTATGTAGCCAATTTTGAGTATATATAAAAGGTTCTCGTGAATAAAAAAAAAAAGAGGCCAATCCAGCTGTCAACCATGGTGTAGAGGCTGTTCACGTAGCTGGCAGCTGGAGTGTGCGCGTATCAACTTCGCTAAGAGATAAGACCATAGGTACGTATAAAGTAAGCAAGACATGCCTTGACTCGCTACTACACTGAGAATTTGGGGCAAGAGCCTTTGGGGAATAGGGGAGCGCACTCCTAACCTCGTGCCGAAGACCAAAAGAGAAACGGAGGTCAAAGCAGTGACAGAAAGCGCAGTACCAGATAGTTAAGGCCATCACCAAGACCGAGATCCATGGTTAAGCGAGGGATTATTACGTGGGGGACGCATCGACGAGATACGAAAACTTTGTCTCTTTGAAATCAACTTGATTTCTTCAGTGCTGTTTGACGTCTCCGTGTCCTAAAAAATTCCTTTCACCATCCTTACCGCGAAAGAAAATGTGATCTATTGGACGTAGGCATTGAATGGGTCCAGACAAGGAGGATGGGTGGTGGTTCACATTAGCGAGAATGATTTCTCGACGAGTCCGGGATTTTTTGAACAAACGGACCGTCATACTAGGAGTAGTGCTCGACACTAGAATACTCATATCCGTGACCAAGGCACGATCGGGGTAACGTTGACACGACACTCGAACGTTGTCAACCTTGACCGGAATCCTTTGACCAGTGTATCGCTGCTGGTTGGTTTCGGACTAATGGATCTCAGACGTGGCCGAGACAGTTTACAGGATAGAAACAGGCTGAGATACAAGTAGTCACTAATAGGGAATGTGCATTACTGCTATCACTGAATCCATTGGGAAGCGCTCATCGTGGTGGACGCTGAGGCTGTCCAAACCTCACACTGTCGAGGCGGTACGTTGAACCATGGGTTGATCGAGCATACCGTCCCACCTTCCAGTATACACATAACACGCTTCTTTGATGTCCCGGAAGTGCATCGTTTCTTTGAGCGCCCGCCCGATCGCGGGGACTCGCCGATCTGTATATCGTGCAGTGCGGGCAAGTGATGCATCAGATCCGGGCTAGCCGCCGGAGTGATCTTTGCGGATGTGCATGGATGCCAAGAAGCGGAGCGAGTTTACTTATCTCACTTTCACGGACTGCACAGAAGCCTAGCATGTTCTATTCGCTTCCATGAGAACATCTGAAATTCTATTTTTGGGTGCTTGTTGACCTCTAGGAACAAACTCTGGCTTTCCGAAGAACCCACCTACTGCCGTACAAGTGACATCCCGGTTACTCTATATGCTCTCACCCGGAGACATATGCGTCATGAGGAGGGTTCTGAGAGGTAATCTTCGACGTCAGAGGGACAGGCTTATAGGCTAACGCTAAGTGTCAGC